>VMDO01001310.1:0-112712 GCA_007922755.1 Pedetes capensis
GGATACCAACTCGACGGCACCTAACAAACAAAACTAAATATTATTTTAATAACATATATACATATATATCTCAATATATTATTGTATTAAAAACTAAAAAACATATTCATTGAAAGAGTGGCACTATTTTGTATTTTTGAAAATCTTTTTAATATATGACATGATTGAAGGTTGGAAGAAGACACCTTTCATGAGCACATTGCCACACCTCAGGCCAAAACAAAACCAGATGATATTAACAAAAAAGATATTCAAATGATTTGCGGGTTAGCACTCTAACAATATCTTCCACAATAACCATAATACAATTTTATTTTAAGCACTTCATTTGTGCTAGATAGTACAAGGTAGGGAGAAAAATAAAATCCAGAATGCAGATGCTACCCCCTAACTACAATAATGAGAAGAGAATATACACAGTTCCCTAGTTTACTTGAATTTCTTCACCTTTCTTTAGCTCCACTGAACATATTTCAGGTTGTAGGATATACCACATACCCTCAAATATAATTCACACCTTTTCAACAGTACTAAAGAGCCACAAAATCAGACACAGGTCAGATCTCTCTTACTGGAGTCCAGTCTGCCTGTGATTCTAATCCACATCTGATTTTGTAGCACTCTAGAACTACTCAAAAGGTGTGGATTAGATTTGAGAATATTATATATATATGTCTCTAATACCTGTGCAGCAGAATTTTAAATAAGCAACATTGCACTCTTTAACTCAGGTAAATTTCATCTTCCTATAAATTCTATGAGGGCAGGAATGTAATCTATTTTCATGATCTAGTTCTGGGTCCAAAACTAATGTCTTATATATAATGTGCACTCAACATGCCTTCGAAATTATCACTATGTTCAGTAATCCTCAAACTTGGAGCCAGCAATTATAGAAAGGAAAACAAAACATCCTACCAAAAAATCATACATTTGTGTTAGTATTATGTTGAACAGATAGTACAGAAAAGACAAAAGCATTTGTGAGTATTGGTCTATAAATCTTGGAACTCAACACTTCACCTAGTGGTTTGTGTCTGGAGAACTCACTGGGCAGCCAGGGTTACTTCACACTAGACACAGGACAGCCATGGCTGTGGAAAGTCCCCTGAAGTCACTGGAACATACACTGGAGTGTGTGTCTATGGATATAAATATAAAATGCTTCACTCACTTCAGCCCCCAAGTCTGACCTCATTTCTCAGTGTTACCTTGGCTGGGTCTGGAGGTGAAAGAAAGAAGAATATCTTGAGCAGCTGATGTTTTGACAGATGCAGGAGGTGCACAAGTGCTGAGATGTGGAAGAAGCTCAGATGAAACCATACTGGCTTCTATGGCCTCTTTCTCCAGGAAGTTCCAGGCACTCCTGTTGCTGGTTCATTTGTTTTTCACTAAGATAATTGCTCCTTAAAAAAATAGCATGATCTCAACATTTAAAATATGCAATAGAAGAGAGAAAGGAATTCATAAGCTCCACCAGGTAGCAACAATCATTTTAACACTTTGAAAAATGTATCTCCTTATGGTCTTTTCTCTGTGCTTGAAAAGAACTAATGGTGTTTTATCGCTAGAGTTTGTTCTGGATACAAAGCAGCAATGTAAAGAAATGGCTATACTGTATATAGGATGATCATATGATAAATATGTTCAATCAAGAACAATTTTGAGAATAAAAGGAAAACTAAAGTTAATTATAAAAGTTTTAAATTTTTATATATTAAAAATATTGGTTATACAATATCAATGTATCTGAAAACAAAAATGACCATACCCTGTTTTTAAAAATAAAATATATTCTAAAAATGTTTAAGTAATATTGTTGTTGTTAGGTGCTGTCGAGTCGGTATCCGACTCATAGCGACCCTCATAGGGTTTTCAATGGCTGAGTGCTTCGGGATTGCCTTGGGAGTGGATTGCCAGGCCCTTTTCCCATTTTTGCGGTGCTGGGAATTGAACTCGTGACCTCAGAGACTGCAGTGCAGTGCTCTACCAACTGAGCTAAATCCCAGCCCTTAAGTAATATATTCATGTATAAAAAAGTATAGGTAAAACTTATTTATATTAATTACCTGATACCAATCTAATTGAATGACTGAATATATTCACTAAATTTCATTAACTTCCTGAGTTGTATCTACTTTTAATATATTGACACTGCTAGTGTTTTTTTAAGAATGTGTTTTATCAATGATCTTACCATTTTAATTTTTTTCAGAACATGGCCTGAAATACTTCTTCAGAGTTGCATTCCACAGTGAGTCAATTTGAAACTGCTCAAAGTTACCATTTACTCTTCTTGTTATAAGTATTTTTACTGAGAAAATATTCTCTTTAAAGCAATTGAAGTATTTGAGAAGCTCAGTAAAAATTTGTTAAGTGGAGAATATTGTCTATTCCAATATATTTCATATAAAATGTGTAGATATTTCATCCTAAATATTCTCAAAAGTGTTGTCTTTTTTTGCCTCCACTTAGAACACTTCTTCAATAAATATTTTTACAAGTCAAAATTCATGAAATAGGTTTTTTGTTTATTTGGAAGCTTCACTAAAGTGAGATAAATATAAATTTATCTAATGCAAATATATGGATAGGAGTTTAGCTCACTTGGTAGAGCACTGCTCTGCACTTTCTGAGGACCCAGGTTCGATCAACAACACCACAGAAAAGGGAGAAGGATGTGGCAAGCCACTCTTGAAAACAATCATGAAACAATCAGCCATTTGGGTCTGTAATCCCAGCACCGAGGAGGTAGAGGCAGGAGGACACAGTTCCAGAGTTTCAGACCAGCCTGGGCCACATATCAAGATATTGCCTGTAAATAAATAAATAAATAAATAAATAAATAAATAAATAATAAATAAAATATTTGAAGGAATAATGGATGATAAGCAATTCAAAGAGAATAGAATCACATTTCCATGCTACATTTTTTAATGTATTCAGTGTCAGTTTCTTTACATAGTTTTCTGTCAAAAGAGGGTATCTCTATTTAAATATTATTACTCAATAAATGGGCTATGTGTGCCTTTTTGTCATTGTAAGCAAGAGGGTAAAGCACACACCTGTATCACCTCTGGCACACCTACCTTCCTGGCCCATGTCACCCTCTGCAATCTTGGAAGTGGCACAGAGCTAAAGTTTTTCAGTGCATTAGTGTGGGATATGTGCTTCCCAATCCAGCCCAGATGTTCAGATGGGCGGCACCACTACACACACACACAGATACTAAACACAATTCACTTGGGACCCTCAGGTGAGGGGCATGGACTCCTACGGCCCTCGGGGCACCGGTAGAGAAGGGATAAAGGAAAAGCCTTGGGCACTTTTCCCTTGCAAGGACAAACACAGCTCTTTTTTCTCTCTCCCCACCCTTAGAAGGGCAGGGAGAAACCCAAAACATACAGCTTTAAGTACTAGCTGCTCTTATACTGCCTCAAGGGCAGATACCCCCGTGTTGGTGATCTTGGTTGTCACAAGGAGGGAGTTCTTGCTTCGCTGGTGGTCAGATGGAGACAGAGTTCTTGTCGAGTGCGTGGCATAAGGTCTGGGTGAGAGAGATATCTTTCCTCATTGGTGGTCTGGGTGAGAGAGAGTTCTTTCCTTGTTGATGGTCATGGCAGAGAGAGAATTCTTTCTTACTGAAGGTCCAGGTGTGAGAAAGAGTTGTTTCCCTGTCAATGGTCTGGAAGAGAGAGAGTGATCTTCCCTTGCTGGTGGTCTGGGTGAGAGAGAGCTGTTTCCTTACCAAAGGTCTGGGTGAGAGGGAGCGAGCTGCTGCAGTGCAGCTCCTTACATAGCTTGCCCAGGGAATGGCCTGAGCCAATCAGCTTTGAGTCCAATTGTCCAATCAGGTTCAGGGGATTTGTGAAGGGTTTTATACAAATGTCCAATCAAGTTACTTTCATTTTCCCTAGATTTCTAATTTACAAACCATATCTTCAAAAGGCATTTTCCCAGTTTTGGGGTTTTTTCCAATTCCCTCGCAATTTCTCCCTACACATTAGGCTCTAGCATGCTATGAAGTTGAAAGCAAACCATTATCCCAATTGTCTTTGGATTTTCCCACTCTTAGTTGGGTATTTCTAGAGTAATCTCTACATCTCTTCATTTGTAACATATCACTTCCCCAGGATGAGAAAGAGAAGCTTGATGTCTGATCTTGGTTTCTCTTCATCTCAAAATTACTGGGCTACACAGAAATGGGCTTTCCCTCCTTCTCATCCTATATGACCATGATCTTCCTTAAACAAAATGCTATGACCAAGTCCTTAAGGCCTTGTAAAGAAAGAGATGGGGAATTGAGAAAATCTTTCTCTCTGTTAACAAGCTTTACTTTAAATATAATTATCTTCCTGTGGACATAAAATTTCTATTTGGCTGCCAGAAACTGAATATTAACTTTTTCTCTGTGCATTCCTGCTATTATAATCATAATTATCCTATGAAATTCCTACTCTGCATCCCCATAAATAGTAAACGGATGCTTCAGACAGACTTGTGTCAGAAATATGAAAATGCAAAAAAGACAAGTATATTCATATATTCTCTAAATTATTACCCTGCCTTATCACTTAAGAATTAAGTACCTCCCCAAAGTATGTTTGTATGAGCATTGCCATTTGATAATATTGAAAACTTGAATAACAAAAGAATTTCCTGTTTGTACAAGCTATGCATGAGAGTGCACTGATTTCATGGTATCTGTGTGGGAATTACCATTCTGAAAATTTTATTAACTTAAAGTATAATCAAAGGATACTCTTCAGATTTTCATTTTTATCCTAACATCTAATACTTTAAGAAAGTAAGCATGAACTAATGAGAGATGTAACTTAATAATTTGATATAGGGATGTGACATGACAAAACATTGATCCCAACGAGGACTGTGAACTTTTTGCTAATGAGATCAACAAATTTCTAATTCCACTATTATTTCAAGGCAGAGTTTAGTTACCTGAGCTACTAGCTATTTTGTAATGTGATAACTTTTAAATTTGTTTAGCTCTTTATGTTTCTGAAATTTTTGATGTTTTGCGCATATGATCTTAATTTTCCATTAATACTAGGAAGCAATATTGGCTGCTTATTACAGCCAAACTGATACTCAGACAGCTTAAGCAGTACCAGGTCAGGAGGAATTGGAATTCTCCTCTACCACTAGCTGGCTCTGGGATTTTAAAGTATTTCTTCACATCCTCAAATTTCTTCCTTATTTACTAATTGAAATTAGCAAAGGGTTGTAATATGCCATAAATACTTATAAAGGACTGTTGATTTAGGGCTTGGTAGGTAACAATTAGTAATTTTATTATTATTATTATTGAATAACAGTGCCAGGATCTTTCTTTTCTATTTTCTTCAATATATCTTTTAAAATGTAAAACAATGACTTACTGTTTTAAATATTATTATGTCACCAGGCACCATGGTGCACATCTGTAATCCTAGTGACTAGGGAGGCTGACGACTGGGGTTTAGTTCAATTGGTGGAGTGCTGCTCTGTGCTCTCTGAAGCCCTGGATCCTATCCCCAGCACCACAAAAATGGGAGAAGGACCTGGCAACCCACTCCAGAAACAATCCTGAAACAATCAACCATTGAAAACCCTACATAAACTAGCTATGAGTCAGATTTGACAGCACCCAACTTGAAAGCACCTAATAACAACAGGGAGAGTGAGACAGGAGGATTGAAAGTTTGCGGCCAGAGGTATGCTGCACTAATTAGTGAGACCCTGTCTCAAAAATAAAAAATAAAAAATGGACCAAAATAGGAAGCTCAGTGGTAGAGTTCTTGCCTAGCATGCAGGAAACCTGGGTTCAACCCTCAGTATTGTCAAATAAATAAATAAATATTATTATTATTATTGTGTCAATGATCACCAGGAATAAAGTGAAACTGAATGAAAATGATTTTACAGTTGAACTTACCTTGCAAAATAATAGAAACATAAAAGGCAAGAACTATGAGAATATGACATTTTAACCCCTCTAACCAGCTACTGAAAAGTGTGGAAGCATGAAGAACTGGCCCTGAGCTCCAGGGGGAATAACATACGCAGATCTGCTTTTCTTTTAGAGACCTGGTCTCTAAAATTGGATCCAAAGTTTCCCATACATACCATGTGTCTTATCTTCCTCAAACCAGGACAGAACCAAAGAGTTTACCATACTAAGCAAGGAGCCCTGCCAAAATCCCAGCCAACTCTTCACACTTTCTGGGCATGTCCTGAGTTCCAGGGCCAGTGCCAAACATTCTGGGGGGCAGAAGTGAGTAAGTCCTGGTCATGGCTCTCTCATTTAGTGGCAAAAGCAGTCACACACACAAGTAACCTGATTCCAAAGCCAACAGTGGCAAGTTTTATCTTAGATCATCGGAGTAGACAGCTCACATTCTGCAAGAGCATGAAGTCAGGCATGAAGCTGAGGGCATACTGTTATTTAGGAACCCTATCAGACTCACCTCACCACTTGGCAATGGTCCTCAAACCCTGCAACTTCTTGTCCCAAGTGTGCTGGGTCATAGGATGCTTCCATACACCCCTCCTGGAGTCTACTGTTAAGGCTGCTAGAGGTGGAGAGTCTATAAAAAGAAGTGAAGAGAGAAACTTGTTCCACTTTCTAAAATAAATTGTTCTGAAATGCCTGGAACTGTGGAAAAATAGCCTGTTTAAAGGTCACATGTCTTCTTTTCTAGCATGTCATGGGAGGTACCAAATACTGGAGACCCCAATTTTCTCTCCATTCAGGAGGTAAAAATAAACCCCCAATGTTAAAAGTATTCATTGTTCCTAGATTTTCCCTAGCAGTTTGTTTGTCTGTCTCCAAATAGGAACTAAAAGGTGCTGGAGGAAAAAGCCCCTCTGACTTCCCTCTTTCTCTCCAGAGCACCTATCAGCAGCTTTATCAAATTAAATAATCAAGGTCAATTCTACTGAACTTGACCTCTGCTACTTGTTAAATTGCTCCTCAGCTTGCTGTCAACATTTGCAAAATGATATTGTTGTTGAATGCCTTCATATTTAGAATTAAAAGTGACAGTGAAGAAATTAAGACCTTTTTCTACCAAATACCACATCGTATTAAATGTTGTTGCTGTTGTTAGGTGCCATCAAGTTGGTATCCAACTCATAGCAACCCTACATACAATAAGAGAAACAGTATTGTTAGGGCTTCTCTGCTATTTATAGGGTTTTCAATGGCAGTTAGTTTTTTGGAGTGGGTTTCCAGGTCCTTGTCCCAAGCCTACAGCACCTGGTATTCCCAGGCAGCCTTCCATCCAAGTACTAACCAGGCCTGACCCTGCTTAGCTTCCGAGATCTGATGGGATCGGACCCCACAGTGCTACAGCTGCAGGTTCATATTAAGTAGATTACAAAACTGCAAGAGGGAGGAGAGAAATTAATTTGGATGAGCAAAGGAAGACATTGGGACTGGGAACCCAGAGTTTTAAGCTGGCTCTGTGAGCCCCCTGGCAAATGCCTGCCATGTCCAAGTCCCCAAGTCTTCTCAGCTGTCAAACAAGAGTGCTGAATATGTTTATTGCCAAGACTTAATTTTGAGTGCCTTATGATTTTCTTTATGGCTGTTCTTCCCACCACTACCTGCAACAATAATAATAATTGTGTAATAATTTGTAATTTACATAGGATTTATAGATGTATTCCCTAGGAAACATGTATGAAACTGCTTTCAACATTACAATTCTATGATGAGGATCAGATTATATCCAAGGTGCTGCAAACTGAAGCTGAGGGGTCCTCTGCCCCAGGCCTTCTCAGAAGCAGAATTGACCTCTGGGGCTTATTCTGGCCTAAGTCAGATTCCTGTGGTCAAACTCAGCCCCAAACCAACTGCAGGGATTTGGAAAGGACTAGTCATGGAAGTAAACAGTTACAAGAAAGCCACAAAATTATGTTTCTACATGTGCTGTCCAGACACACTTACCAGAGTTAAAGGGAAGCTTCAGGCCAAAGAGTGTCATGTTTCCTCTTCATGTGAGGCTCACTCCCTTCCTCCCATCACATGCTCAGTTTCAGACACCTCCACACAGGGATAATTACCAACTCCAGAAGTCCAACCTCCATGAGAGTTTTGGCTCATTGTCTACCTTTCTAACTGGCTTACCTCCATTGTGTGTTTGGAGCATAATGCAGTCCAAAACACTTTCATTATCTTGAGTCTCAATATCATCACTTCTTGCCATCCCAGGTTTTTCCAACTCTGCCAACATACGCCTTAGTAATTTGGCTGAAAAATTGTAGCTCAACTCTGGTTTCTTTTCTTGACTTCAATTGCTGGCCATTGGCCAAGTGGAAGAGATTTACTCCTCATGATATAGATAGATGTCTGTAATACTTAGATCTCATCAAGACTTACTTGTGTAAATAACTGTGTATGGTGTGTTCCCTGAGCTACTTCACCAGGGACAAGCTCTTTTCTAATCATGTCACGTCTCTATTCAGAAACATTGAGGATCTCTAGCTCCTACCCCATAGTCCCTTTTCTTGAGTGCTGGTGTCCAAGGCCATTCTGTAATCTGGTACAATCAACCATTCTTGATGTTCATCTGGCCTCTGCGTAAACTGTGCATTATTATTCACACATATCTTCACCCATAAATATTCCATTGTAACTGCTACTTAATTTAGTATGGTCTGCCTTATAAATAATAAACAAATAACAAATAGTAACAAATAATAAGTAATAATAAATACACCCCAGTTTTATTAATAATTCCATTCTCCAAGATATATCTTAAATGACCTCTTCTCTATTACATGTTGCATAAGCCAGCTGTGTATTCTTCATCTTTTGATCAGCATAGGCTGTTGTCTTTTTCCTCCTAAGAAAGGGCACTAGTGGGATTATCTCTTAATTTGTCACTTGTGCATACCTTTGCTGGACTCATGGTAACAAGAAGGTGAAACCTATATTTCTGTCATTGCCATGCTCCATGGTATAGAAGAGAGAATTGAGCAGTACTAGAAGCAAAACTCCATGAGTGGTCCTCAACCAAGCTGAAAGAAACCATGCAGAAGATCAGCACCAGAAAAGCTTTGTTAAGCCAACATCTGAATTTCTGGTTTACTTGCTGAAGCACACTTTTGGTGTTATATTTGCCGTCTTGGCTGGCATGTCACTCGGCCCAGAAAATAGCTCAATAATAGTGTGGGTAAAGTGGAATTGTAATGGGTAATTGAAAAGAAAAACAGCAAGAAAGAGAAGGAAGAAATCAAGGGCCACCATGAAGATTTATCTATGATTCATCATGGGATTTCAGCTGGGAGGATGCCAATTATAACATGGCTGACCTTCACTGACCTTCATGCTGTTGTTGTTGTTAAGTGCCATTGAGTTGAGTCCAACTCATAGCAACCCTATGTACAGTGGAACGAAACACTCCCCGATTCTGGGCCAGGAATATGATCTTTTTTATGTTTAAGTCTATTGTTGCAGACACTGTGTTAATACATCTGGTAGAGGATTTTCCTTTTTTTCATTGACCTGCCACTCTCCCAAACATGATATCTTTCTCCAGGGATTAGTCTCTCCTGACTACATGTCCAAAATATATAAAACACAGTCTAGCCATCCTTGCTTCCAAGGACCACTCTAGTTACACTTCTTCTAGGACAGATCTGTTGGTTCTTTTGGCAGTCCATGGAATATTCAATATTTTTCTCTACCACCACAATTCAAAAGCATCAATTCTTTTCCTGTCTCCCTTGTTCAGTGTCAAGCTTTCACAACCATATGATGCGACTAAAAATACTTCATAGAATACTGTATTTATGATAACCAGAAAATTCCAGAGCTAAGTGGAACTTTAGAAAAAAAAATGCAATAGCAAGGAAGTTGTTTCCACCAAAATAAAAATTTTAGGCAGCCATTGAACTGAACTAGGACGGTGACTATTCTTATACCAAGCATATTCCATATCTACAGTTATTCTAGCCATACCTTTTAGGACTTACCTACCCAAGAATTCAGAAGACCAAGATATCTGTATTTAAGGGGTTCTTATCTTAGAACAATGGGTGACATATTGGATCTCCAAATCCCAACCCAGGGCCTCCTTTTTTTTTTTTTCTTTTTCTTTTTATAGTACTTGGGATTAGAACCCAGAGCCTTACACATACTTTGCAAGTGCTGTACCACTGAGTTACACCCCTAGCCCATTTTTGTTGTTGTTGTTTTTAGTCAAGGTCATGCCCCCATTTGTTTGTCAGCTTGTCACCCTTTGGGGGCTTGCATGTTGTTGAAAGCTATGCCACTAGTATTTCAGATACCTGGAGAGCCATCCATGGTGGGCAGATTTTGGCTGAGCTTGCAGAGTAAACCAGATTAGGCAGAAGGAACCAGCAGTCCATTCCCAAAACAACCATTGAAAACCCTATGAATAGCAGAGAAAAAATGACATAGTGCCAGGCATGTTTTCTTGTACACAGGGTAACTTTGAGTTGGATTGGACTCAACAGCACCTAACAACAACAAAGGTATGTCACCCAGGCAGGCACTGTAAGGGCCTGGAAGACAGAACCCCTCTGATTTGCCTATTCCTTCCAATAGCATCTAGAAGATACTAGGAAGCAATCAATTATCATTTGAACTTATGCAGCCTTCTGATATTGCTCAGCTCTTCCCCATGTCCTGGTTTTCATTACAGTCTCAACAGGGTTTATGACATGAACTTGCCAGGTAAAATTCCTCCTAAAAAGAATTACTTTGTCTATGCATTCCTAATAGTCATTCAACCACACAGTGTGAGAATCTGGCTCTCAGTGCAGGGACATTGTGTGCCCTTGGCCAAGGCTTGGCCTTCTACCCCAGCAGCTGCAGCCTGAGGACCAGGGCAAGGCCACCTGGTGCTTAGCCTCCTGTTCCACCTGATAGAAGGGAAGATGGTTTAAGCTTTCTCTTGCACAATGCACTGGAGTCGGAGCAGGGAGGGAGACAAAAAGAATAGGTCAGATTGATTTCAGCAGCCATAGCAGCAGCACCTCAATTTTTCTTTCAGAAAAGATGTTTGGCAGCTTAAGAATAGCCTGCTCAGACAAATTCCATTTAGCAGGACATCTGAGCACTCTTCAGACTCCTCCCTCCCTCACTTCACTTCTTCTCTTTGTCCTACCCCCAGGAGGGAACTTTTTAAAAATCTGATGCTAACGGAGATTTATGAATGTAATTTCAATAAATGTGTACTTTCCTTCAATAGTGAGTTCTCAACCAATATTATGAAATAAGTATGCAATGCATCACCCTCACCATTTAAAAAAATGCCTGTGGTGTTTTTTTCTTTTCGTTCTGTATAAAAAGTAATCTACTCTTTGCAGAAATTTACAGAATTTTATTATACACACATAAATGAAATATAAATATATAAAAATGTAACTATAATTATTCATTTGCTATAGACAATTTATAACTTTTACTTAAACATATTAAAAACTTCTACTAGTAGTACTGTTTCTCTCACAAAATAATGATTTGTTCATATAGGACCAAAGTATAATGTAATTGTAACAAAATTTATTTAATTCTGCCCTTTTGGACATTTAGGCAGTATTTCTTTGTTACTACATACAACATGATGTATATCTTCTATAAGACCTTTTTCTTTTATTCCTTTTTTTGGAGGGAGGGAGGAGTACTGTGGAGTTGAGCCCAGGTCCTCAACATGCTTTTGCAGGGGATCTACCACTGAGCCACATTCCCAGCAGAGTTTTTACTTTTTTTTTTTTTTGAGACAGGCTCTCACCAAATTACGCCAGCTGCCTCTGGCCTTGAACTTGCCCTCTTCTTGTCTCAACCTCCTGAGGTGCTGGGATTAGAGGCATGAGTCACTGCACTTGGCCATGGTTTCCTGTTGTATGAATGCATATAGGAGAAAATGAGTACTGAACAGGAGAAAATGAATTGTCTTTCTATTTTGTGAGATATGATACTGAACTTGCATCCTCCAGTTTTGTCAGTAAATCCAAGATTGGATTGTGGGCAGTACAGGAAACTCTCAGAGATTGAGGGAGGCAAAGTAAATACTGAAACTATAATTGTCAGTTCTCTCGGATCATTACAGCCCACAGTTTACCTTTGCCAAAATTTCTACTTATTAAACAATCTTCCATGAGACACTCTCAGACTTTAATTGAGCCAGTTTCTTTAATTCTCTCATCCCTTTAATTACAATCCTAAAGGACTCAGACACTCATGTGGATTAGTACATGAGCTATGCCAAGTTCAACTAATATAGTTCAATAGGGTGAAAGGAGTTTTTTTAAAAAAATGTCTTTACTTTTATCCATATAAGGTCTTTGAAAGAGACACAAATAACCAATCAATGGCAACAGTTACAAAATTTTAGCAGCTTTCTTTAATCTTTTAGTAGCTATAATACCATTGTCTTAGGTCTTTTATTGTGCAGACCAGCTAGTACCTCAGCAAGAAGAATCTTTGCTCATCAGAATAGAGAAATGGGAAAGGGAATAGAAGATTCTATTTGATGGGGTAAGGTGAAGATTTTGAAGTTAGTAATTTTTGTTTTGTTGCACAATCATTGCTCAAATACTTTTCTGAAACTGGACAAGCTAGGAGGTGTGCTGATTCCTAAAAGGAATATAATTTTAAGAAGAGAATCTCTACTATTGCTAAAATTAGAAGTTAGTGAGGAGGCAAGCTAATGGTGGAAGATTAGAGAGAAACATGGTCTTCCATCATAAGATGGTAAGTACTATATTTCTGGTTACTAGTTCCTTGTTTCTTTTTGTTCCTATGGAGAAAGAGACAGTCCTAGATCTTCAAATCCCTAAACAGATATTGTTCCTGCTAGGTCACATATGACTCCATAATGTAGGTCCCCACACTTAGGTAAGTACAACAGCACCCCAAGTTCTGTGCCCACCAGAGGTCTATTTTCATGCTGTAAGACTTGTTAAGGATTAATGTCCTCAATATCAATTTATTTAATTATTTCAGGCACTGAAAGCCCTGTAGAGGCTGCAAACACATTTGGCACCTAAATTTAATCTTTAGGAATTTACATTTAGGTAGACAAATAATAGACTTACATATGAAAGGGTGATTAAAGCAGTTATTAAAGGAATTATATAAGCAACAAGTGCCAACATTTTTTAAAATAGAAAGAGACCATTTCTAGTGCAGTTGGTCAGCAGGGTTTAGGGAGGGAAATAGGAGGTAACTGGATTATGAAAGATTTTTTTCTTTTTTTTAGTCTAAACAGAGTTGCCATCAGATGCAGAATTTGAGTTGCAAAAGTAATCTTCAGGTAATGCCACTTAATAAAATGGGTTTGGCCAGTGCAGTGGCATAGGCTTACAATCCCAGTGACTCAGGAGGTGGAGGCAGGAAGATCCCAAGTTTGAGGCCAGAGGCAGCATGCCAAACAAATAAAGACCCTATCTCAAGATAAAAATAAATAAATGAACAAAAATAAAAAACATAAATTGAAAAAAATTAAAAATGAGTTGAGGTTGTAGTTTAGTGATAGAGTACTTGCATAAGTATGCGTGAGCCCTGGGTTCAACATCCCCCCACCCCCAGTACAGCAATAAATAAATAAGTAGGTAAATAAATAAATAATAAAATGGGCTTGCAATTCACTTGATCTTCATAAATGTTGGGTGAGTATCTGCTACGAGCAAGATAACATGTTAAATTCCGAGTATATGAGCATGCATAAGAAATGGAACTCCACTGGAGCTACTCTGTAGTAAAGGCAAACATGTTCATAGTTCACAGTTTATATGTCTTATGCATGTCCCTTAAGGGAAGCTCAACAAAAAAAAATTGATAGCCTTAGTGTTATTATCTTTGTCTCACCTATAAAAACCGAACAAAACAAAGCAAATAACAAACAAAACAATTGAGTCTTAGGGTTTGTTACTTACAATAGATTACACAGGGCTCCATTTTGTTTACCCTAGACAATAGCTAGGGCTCAGATTTATCTCAATCAGTAGAGCACTGCTCTGTGCTCTCTGAGGTTCTAGGTTCCCTTTCCAGCACTGCAAAAATGAGAGAAGGTCTTGACAATCCCTTCCTATAGCAATCTGGAAACAATTAGCCTTTGAAAACCCTAAGAGGGCCACTGTGAGTTGGACTCAACTCTACCAAATCTAACAACAAACTATAGCTAGAATTCCAGAATATTCTGTACAGATGAAATAATCTCTCGGTCTTTGTTCATCCATGATTAGTTATTCAGTTTAGTAATTATAAAGATCATTATCATAGTTTATTTCTTAGATATTTGTCTTTTCCTTATTTTAGGAATTTAATATTCCAACAATTAGATAACACAGATCCTGGCATCTAAGAATAAATTATCTGCTTTTTATGACATTTACTCAGAGCCAAGAAGTTGCTTTAGCTCATTAGTCTTCTATGCGTAATTTTCCATATATTTTCATTAAATTTTATATTGAAACATTTAATTTTTGCAAAATTTTTTAGCTCTATGTTTTAATCTCCTATGTCCTATTTGGGGCTGGGATTTAGCTCAGTTGGTAGAGCACTGCTCTGTAGTTTCTGAGGTCCCGAGTTCGATTCCCAGCACCACAAAAATGGGAGAAGGGCCTGGCAATCCACTCCCAAAGCAATCCCGAAACAGTCAGCCATTGAAAACCCTATGAGGGTCACTATGAGTTGGATACTGACTCGATGGCACCTAACAACAACAACAAACAACATGTCCTATTTGTTATAGTGCAAAATATGAATCGTTTTAAAAATACATCTTAATTCTATAGTCATTAGTAGATTTAAGTGATTATAAATATATTTTTCATATTGCTATGGTTTGGATGTGGTTTATACCCTCTGAAACTCGTGTTGAAATTTGGTCCTCAATGTAAAAGTGTCTAGAGGGAACTTTAAGAGTAGTTTGGGTTATGAAGATAGAGCTCTGACAAGGGGATTAGTGCTGCCTTCACAGGATTGGGCTAATTCTCAAAGGAGTGAGTAAATTCTTCCTATCCCAGGACTGAATCACCAACTGCAAGAGCAAATTATTATAATACAAGGCTGCCACGTGGGCTTGCCTCCTCCTCATGTACCCACTTGTGCTTCTGCTTTTCTGCCTTGTTATGAAGCCATATGACACCTCACCAGATATAGCCACCGGGTCTTAGACTTCTAGCCTCTAGAACTGTAAGCTAAATAAACATCTTTCCTTTAAAATTATCCAGCCTCAGGTATTCTGTTATAGCAACAGAAAAGTGGGTGAAGATAAATAATTTTTTTAAAAAATAAATAAGAGGCCAGGTCTTTGGCTCAGTTGGTAGTGCACAGCTCCCTCCTGGTCAAGGAGCCAGGTTCTATCACAAGAAAGGAAAGTGTGGGAGAATGGTCCTGGAAGCCCAATCCTGAAAACAACCAACCACAGAAATCAGTAGTGATAGCATAGGAAGCACAGACACAGTGCCTGTTGGTTGCATTTAACATATTTGGGCAGGGCATGGTGGTGGTCCCCTATAATCCCAGCGACTAGGGAGGCAGAGGCAGGAGGATTGCAAGTTTGAGATCAGAAGCAATCTGCATAATTTAGTGAGACATAGTCTCAAAAAAAAAAGGTAAAAAAATGGGCTGGGGGTGCAACTCAGTGGTCCAGCACTTGCAAAGCGTGCAAGTGCTAGGCCTTGGGTTCAACCACTGAAACACACACAAAAAATAAATAAATAAGATCCACAAGTTCCATTGACCAGCCATAAAATGAAAGAACAGGCTGCCATGTAAAATTTAGGAAATGTTTAAAATTTTAGGAAATGTTTACGGAGAAATTTTTGTATACCAATTATTGTGCTGGATACTTTTCACAAATTTTGCTGCATTTAACTTTCAAAATCAGGTTCCAAGTTTGAAGTACTATTTCCTATTTTGTTGTTGTTGTTGTTGTTGTTAGGTGCCATTAAGTCAGTGTCTGGCTCACCCTACATATAACAGAGGAAACACTATTGTCAGTGCTTCTCTGCTATTGACAAATAGGGTTTTCGATGTCTGATTGTTTTTTGGGAGTGGCTTACTGGGCCCTTCTCCCACATTTCCTATTATACAAATGAATGTTCTGAGAAACACTTACAATTTCCCTAAGATCACATATATCTGCAGCCATAGCACCCTGGCATTAAATCTTGCCTGATCTTGGAAGCTAAGAAGGGTCAGCCTGGTTAGTCCTTGGATGGGAGACTGCCTGGAAATACCAGGGACTGCAGGGTAGGAAGAAGGACCTTGCAATCCACTCCTGAAACAATCCACCATTGAAAACCCTATGAATAACAGAGAAGCACTGACATAGTGCCTGGCATGGCACAGTGTCAGGGAGAGTTTCCTTCCGTTGTGCATAGGGTTGCTATGACCTGACTTGAGGGCACCTAATAACAAAAAATAAGATCACATACCTGGCAAGTAGAAGAATTAGGACATATCCAAATGAATTATTTTTACCCTAGGATTAAGAAATGTAGAATGTAAATGTCCCTGACGTTTTTTCTTGTTTTGCTAAAGTTTATCACTAACACCAATCTAGAATGAAATGTTAGCAAATTCCTTCCATTGTCTTCTTTGCTGGTAGAGTCAAAATTTGAAACTTCTTTGTGTGTGTGTGTGCGTGTGTGTGTGTGTGTGTGTGTGTGTGTGTGTGTGTGGTACTTGGGGGTTGAATGCAGGGCTTCACAGGTACTTTGCAGGTGCTCTACCACTAAGCTGTACCTCTGGCCCATTATTTTAAATTTTTCATCTTGAGACAAGGTCTCACTAAGTTATACTGGCTGCTTCTGCCCTCGAACCTGCAATCCTCCTCCCTCTGCCTCTCAAGTTGCTGGGATTACAGGTATGAGTCACTGCACTAGGCCTTGAAACTTTTTTTTTATGGAAAACAATCAGGAAGTCCATTGCTACTATAACAAACTTCATTTTTTTTTCTTATTGATTTGCTTTAACTTTTCAACTAACTTCAGATGTTCTCATTCAAATGTGTACTCTCATTGTCTGGGCCAACTCCTCTTCTCCAATTTCCACCCCTACAATATACTTACTTTCAATGAAAACAATCATCTGAATAGAAGGTATTGCCTGCAGCAGTAGCACTTTAGTCCAATCCTGTCAGTTTTCGGAAGCTAAACAGGATGGGGCCTGGTTAGAAGTTGGGTGGGAGACCGCCTGGGAACACCAGATACTGTAGGTTTGGGAGAAGGACCTGGCAACTCACTCCCAAAAAACAATCAGACATTGAAAACCCTATGAATAGCAGAGAAGCACTGACAATAGTGTTTCTCCTATTGTATGTAGAGTCACTATGAGTCAGACACTGACTCCACAGCACCTAACAACAACAAGAAGCCAAAGATTTTGGATAGAATTCTACCTCAAATGGTAAAATGACACCTTTTACCTGTGAGTGTGAATAATTCTTGCAACATTATTATTAATGACAATACAACTTCACATAATATAAAGAGTATAAAGCAGATGAGCTGCTATTTACCATTTATTAAGCTTAATTTTTCCTGATTTTTCATTCCTCACGTTTTTTAAAGATATGGTCTTTCTGTGTATCCCAGGCTAGAACTTGCTATCCTCCTGCCTTATCCTTAGAGTGTTTGTGCCCTAACATCTAGCAGTTCCTCACCTTTATATGATGGTTGTTAGTAACTGTACTGCCCACCTCACTGGGCATTTGAGATCAGAGGAGTTAATGGATGGAAGTGAGAGTACTTTGCATAAAGTGTAACACGAAGATTTTTGACACCCTGTTTAATACATCTCCCTTAGCATTTGGCTTCTGTTGAATATGGGCTTCATTTTGCTGTGATAAAGTGACTTACCTTTCACAGCAGCACTGGAACTTAAATCTTGGTTCAAACTCAGTGTAAATGTTAACAGCAATGCACAATCAAGTCACTGGTGTGCCCCATACACCCATCTCATCCCACTTACAGTCATCAATCATGGATGAGGTGGGTATGGTTCCAGACTAAAGGGACCCAGTATCTTCCCACACATTAATTTAACTACAAACAGTTAACCTCGTCCTCATAAGAGGTGGTGTCTTGAAGAAACATTTCTTGTATAATTTGAAAATGGCAAAGTGGCAAGAAAGTAAACTATAAATGTCAAAATTTAAATTCTATACGTGACTCTGCTGTTTACTAGTTCTTTGAAATTAGGCTTGTTATCTTCTTGAGCCTCATTTCTTCTCATCTATAAAGTGAGAAGATGGGAGAAGGATGTGGCAATCCCAGCACCTAACAACAACATAAAGTGAGAAGGTTGGACTAGGTAATTGATATGCTTTACTTGACAAGCACTAGTAGGAATATACCATATGCCACATCATATTCTTGGAGTTAGTGTTATGAAGAAGGATGAGATAATACTCTCTGCTTCAAGGTCAGCAACATTTGGTGAGGGAGACAGGCATAAACCAGTAACAATAATTTTATATGTGATGATCTCTAGTGACTCTTCCAGTTATGAGTTAAAATGAAAGTTTCACGTTTCTTTGTAATATATGGGCATGTAACACACACACACACACACACACACACACACACCTTCATACATGAGAAAATTTATTACAACAGAGACAGACTTCAATTGATAATTATTACAGAAGTGCTGTCACAGAAAAATGATAATATTGTCTCATTGGATTTCATTTACAGTTACTTTGCCCATATGGAAAGAAATGAATTGTGAGAGGTTTAGAAAAGCATTGATGATACTGAGTAAAGTGTCTTGAAAAAAAATACTTGCACTCATTTGCATAATTATTGGGCTATTTCTGAAGCCAGCTGTCTTCTCATGCAGAGCTTTGTACTGCAGTGTCTCTTACTATTACAGCAACAACTGTCCTTGATGATGATTTTCCTGGTGTGCAGGAAGGAAATTTGAGGCTTCGCTAAGAATAGCATAGAAGGGTATTAAATCCCAAAATCCACTCTCAGAGTCTCAGAGTTGAGTCCTTCTTCTACTACATACTAAATAAATATCTCAGATAATAAATCACCCTAGGCAAGACACCTGATCTCTCTGAGCAACAGTTTATTGTTTTCCAATTGAAAAATGATGACCACTTTAGTCTACCACAGGCAAAGGTGGGAAAATTCAGATTGCATATAGTCTTTTAAAAATACACACTTAAAAGTGTATGGGGGTAAATATTTTGGGAAATGAAATGGAAAAGAGTTGTAAGCATAGGAAATAGGGAGTTTCATATATAATAGATTCACATTGGTTCAAAGTTACAGGGGCCTTTGTGAAAACTTAGTTCCTTCTTTCTACTCTACAGATAATGAAACCAAGACCCATTACGGAAAATACTAACACTTGAACTATGTTATATATGCACATATTCAACCAAGTACTAAGAACTGAAAGTAACAATCATATAGATGTTGCACAAATTCAGGAATATATAGCATAGTGACTTTTCTAATTATTTTTGTTTTGTGTTTTGATATTTCTTTCTTTGTGAATGTGTGTGTGGTATGGGAGAGGGTTGAACCCAGGGCCTTGTACATACTTTGCAAGTGCTCTACTACTGAATGGTACCCCAACCCCTTGGTTTATTTTTTGTCTTGAGACAAAACCTCATTAAGTACGCAGGCTGTCTCTGATCTCGAACTTTTGATCCTCCTACTTCTGCCTCCAGAGTTATTGGGATTACAGATGTGAGCCATCACATCCAGCTACTTTGTGATAATTCTTAATAACTAGTATAAGTTCTTCCAATCTGCTGTTTTTTCTTTGTCTTAAGTATTCTTTCCCATTTCATATCTCAATAAATTTTTAAAGCTAACTTTCATTTTATACACACGTACTTGTAATTTTGTTTGTACCTTAGTGAAACTCCAGATTGATTTTAGAAAGGTGATGTTTAATTTTGAGTCTTCAAATCCAAGGATATAATATATTTTTTCATTTGTTGAGGTTTTCTTTCATGTCACTCAAGAAGTTTTAGAATTTTCTCCATAGAGGTCATATATATCTTTTGCTTGTTTTATTACTAGGAATGTCACATTATTTTATGGTGTTGCAAACTACATTTATCTTCTAATTGCTAGAAGATAAAGTTTTGCAATTGATTTTTGTTTACTTTGCATCTAACAACATCTGACTTTTCTAACTCTTTTTAGTTATTTATCGATGGAAACTTTTTCTTGGATTTGTCATGTGCACAATAATGTAATCCATTTTGTTTCTTCTAACCCCCTCCTTTACACTTCTAACCTTTATCTTTCTTGGCTCACTGACTGCGTCCTCCAGGATGATGTTAAATAGAAATTGTAAGAAGCACAGTTCTTGACACAACCTAGACTATACTTGCAAGCTTCTTTCTGTAATTATAGGTGGGTGTGTGACTCAATCTTTGTCAACAGACTATAGGCAAAAAATGTATCATACTGCTTCCAGGCCTTAACTATCAAATAACTGCATGTGATCCTTGATTTCCTCTCCTTTCTGTTTGCAGATGGAAAAGACTTTAGGACACAGGACAGGGTAAACTGTAAGATGAAAAAAGCCTAGGTACTTGAATGTCACATAGATTGCCACCTAATCAAGAATACTGACACTTGGCAAGGTGTGATAGTGGGTACCCCTGATCCCAGTACTCTGCAGGCTGAGGCAGGAGAATCTCTTGAGCCGAGGACATTGGGATGAGCCTGGGCAACATAGAGAGAACCTGCCTCAAAAACAAAAACAGTAAAGCAAAACAAACAAATAAACAAAAAAGAATGCATTCCATTGTTGTATAAGTAACAATTAACTTTATTAAGACTTTGTTTTTTTCTGGTGAAAAAGCATTACCTTATTTATGTACATTTAAACCATTATTTTTCAGTATTTCTTCCTTTCTAACATGAACATTTTTAAGACTAAAAATTTCTCTGTAACTGCTGCTGTAGCTACACCTTGCAAGTTTTGGTCTGTATTGCTGTATTTTCATTTGCTTAATTTAAAATATTTTGTAATTTCCATTTAATTACTTCTTTGAGTAATATGGATATATATTTTTCTTTCCAAAAATTACTATTTTCTAGTTATTATTATTTATTTCTAGTTTGATTGTGTTATATTTAGATAACATGCTCAATGTGCTTTTAATCTTTGAACATTGTTAAAGCCTGCTACCCAAATTAAGGTCAATTTTTGTAAACATCAGTATTTATATGTACTAGAAAAATTGGCTTTATGCATGTACTGGATAAAAAATAACCCTTAGGTCTGGTTTGCAATAATATTGCTTAATATAATTTATACTTTTGGGTCTGCTTGACCTATCCGCCCAGGATTCAAAAAAATGTTAAAACCTCCCACTATGCCTATGGAATTTTTATATATTTCTTAGAACTCTATTGAGTTTTTGCTTTAGAGACTTTGAAGCTGCCTCATTAGCAACATATAGATATAATACTGTAACTCCCAGATACACTCAAATTTTCATCATTATCCAATGACTCCCTTTTACTCTAGGAATGATTTTTGCCTTGTACTTTATTTGTCCAATATCACATCATTGTCTTTTGGTTGCTATTTTATAGCACATATTTTTCTATTCTTTTAGTTTCAACTTCTATATGTTTATGTTATATGTGTATTATTTAAATGACCTCAAATTATTTTTCAAGTTTAATATAGTGTATTAGTCAGCTGGTGCATCAGTGTAGCAGAAGCAAACTTATAAGGGGAAGTATTTACTGGGGGCTCACAGTTAGGGGATAAATATAGAACAGAGACTGGGCAGGTGGCAGGACCATGGCATAGACCCTCACAACTTCATGATCAGGAAGCAGAGAGTAACTGGACCCAGGGCTAGGAGTAAAGTCCACCAAAGGCCCACTAAAACTCCACACAAGGATAGTCCAGAGAGAGAGTTGTAAAGAGAAATCTTTCTAATGGTTAAAGCTTGGATACCTAGTTAACAAATTTGTATGGAAAGAAAGTGATCTAAGATCAAGATAAAAGTCCATGTGTGTGCGTGTGTGTATGTGCGTGTGTGTGTGTGTGTGTGTGTGTGTGTGTGTGTGTGTATCTTCATTGTCAGTAGCAAAATGGTTTAGCTGGTTACTTAGAACCCAGAAAGGAAAAAAAAAAAAAAAAGAGGAAAATCAAGACCAAAAGGCCTGTAGAAGAAGGCTATGGAAAGACATGTGGGAATTGTTGTTGCTGTTAGGTGCTGTCTAGTCAGTGTCTGATTCATATGTACAACCAGGGAAACACTATTGTCAGTGCTTCTCTGCTATTCATAGGGTTTTCAATGGCAGATTGATTTTTGGGAGTAGGTTGCCAGGTCCTTCTCCTAAACCTACAGTATCTGGTGTTCCCAGGCCGGCTCCCATCCAAGTACTAACCAGGCCCAATCCTGCTTAGCTTCTAAGATCTGATGGGATCGATGCCACAGGGCTACGCCAGCAGGCATATGGGAATTAGCAAGAAGTGTGAAGATCTTTGTGCAGTATGTCGATGCCAACCAGAGAGCACTGATCACGGCATCACCTGGCCAGGGGGTGTTACCTAGCATCATTAATTGTCCTTTCTCAGACCTGTGTAGTGTTTGAAGGGATACCTGGGGGACAAAGCCAAATAACCAGGGGCTCCCATGCACCAAGGCTAATTTAACTACCACCACTACCTAATGCCAAAATTTCCAGACAGGAAGACTAAAGCCAGACCCTAAATATAACTTCAACCTCTGAGCAGACCAAGATGTCATTTGTTGGAAATTTATCCCATTGGATTCCTTCTATGTTAGAAAAACAGAAACTTATATGTACTGGATTTGGTCTATAATCTAAATATGTGTTTTCCTTTCTTACCTGCAAAGACCTCACCAACAACATTAACAAAGGGCTTGGACACTTAGCATCACACCAAGCATTTGACCCACTTTTACACCAAATGAAGTACAGTAATGACTGTGTGGCCATTGGTGTCCCAACATGCTACATGACCCACACACTACTTTTTGACCAAAGAATGGTCTTTTGAAGGCACAAGTGATGCACCAGCTTACAGATGATACTATGAGTTTGGGATGCTATCCTCTAGGAAGTAGTAGTATATGACTAACTGAATGAACATTATGTGGGACTGTCCCCAGTAGGTAGGTAGAATATAAGAGTGTAGGAAAAGTGGAGCTAAGAGTTGTCTAACTGGGACAGGTTCAGGATTGAGGTTTGCGTTCAGTTTGAAGCCTTGCAATGTACATGTAGGATTTTTCTTCCCCTGGTACTAGGGGTTGAATACAGGGCCTCATGCTTGGATGCTTTGCAAGTGCTGAAACACTGAGCTGCACCCCCAGACCCTTTTTTTTTTTTTTTTTTTTTACCTTTTCAGACAGGGTCTCATTAAATTACACAGACGGACTCTGGTCTCGAACTTGTGATCCTCCTGCCTCTGCCTCCCGAGTTGCTGGGATTACAGGAGTGCGCCACTATGCCCCGCTCTACATGTAGGATTTCAACCCAAACTGAAACCAAACACTCTAAATTTTAACATTAACCCACAACCGAAACTGAACCAATTTTTCATGAGTTTGAAGCCCTACACAATACTATTATCACATGTAAAATATAAATTCTTAAGTCTCTATTGTCTTAAGAATATCTTTTAAAGCTCTCCCCACATCCCTACCCAACTGCAATCCAGAATCCAGTCAAGATTTATGTATTGCCTTTTTGTTATATTTTCAATCTCTTTTTAATCTTCCACTATACCCCTACATGACTATTTATCTGTTAGAATTCTTTCTTCATCTGTTTGTTTAGTCATATTAATGTTTAACTTATTCCTCTATCACATCTTTCTGTAAATTGGAATTTAGGGCTAGAAGCTCAATTAGATTAATTTTAATCCCTTATCCAATATACGATTTGTAAATATTTTCTCCTATCCTGTGTACTGACTTTTGACTCTCCTGATAGTGGCCTTTAATTGAAGCACAAAAATTTTAAATTTGACCTATTTTTTCTCTTCGTTGTATGAGCTTTTGATGTCATAAGTAAAACATCATTGCCGAATCTAATGGCAAGACATTTGTCCCCTGAGCTTTCTTGTTCTATAGTTTTGGGTCTTATGTTTGGATCATTGATCTATTTTTGAGCTAATTTTTGCATACAATGTAAGGTAAACTTTCAACTTCATTCTTTTGCACACAGCTATCTAGCTTTTTCAGCACCATTGCTAAAAGGTGTTAGGGTTCAGTTGAGTTGGTAGAGTGCTGCTCTGTGCTCTCTGAGGTCTTGGGTTCAATCCCCAACACTGCAGAGAGAAAGAGAGAGAGAGAGAGAGAGAGAGAGAGAGAGAGAGAGACTGAGAGAAAAGGACCTGGCAGCCCACTTCTGAAACAATACCTAAATAATCAGCCATCAAAAACCTTATTTAGAGCCGGGCATGGTGGCGTGTCTTTGTAATCTGGGCAGCTTGGGAGGCAGAGGCAGGAGGATCGCAAGTTCAAGACCAGAAGCAGTCTGCGTAATTTAGTGAGACCCTGGCTCAAAAAGTTAAAGAATGGGTTGAGGGTGCAGCTTAGTGGTCGAGCACTTGCAGAGCATGCAAGCGCCAGGCCCTGGGTTCAACCCCCAGTACCGTAAAAAAAAAAAAAAAAAAAAAAAAACATTATTTGGGTCACGGGCCTGACTTGAGGGCACCTAAAAACAACAACCATTATTGCCAGTGATACTTCAGATCTGATGGGATCGATGCCACAGGGCTACGGCTGCAGGCACATGGAAATTAGTCTTTGTAAGTCTAATGATCCTTTTGTAGTGTTGAACAAAGTTCTATTTGAAAGAAATAACAGATAAAGATACCATCTCTCACAGTTCACAGAGAGTGAGAAGACTGAACAAAAACTTAAAATAATAATAATAATTCATGATATTTTGAATACACAAAGAAAAGCCTTCTAAATCAAATAGATGTGGGGTTTTGGACAGACAGAAATGGAGGTAGGGATTGAAAGAGAATTAGAAAAGGCTGGAAGACTTCCAGGACAAGATAATAAATGAACTGGATTTGGGGGAAAGAAAATAGCTAACCATGTAGGTGTGGATGTGAAAGTCATGCCAGCAAGAGGCAGAGACACTTGTGTGAAGACAAGATGAACAGATTTCAGTAAGTTGAATGGAGTTTGAGAAGGAAAAGAATGTACCAGAAGGTTAGACTACAGAGGCAGACAAAGGAGGAAGGGAAGCCTTGAACACCACACTGCCTAGGGGCAACAGGAAGTTATCAAAGGGTTTTCATAGGAGGAGGTGACTTGATATGCACAGAGCAAACTGGACTGAGAACATCCGTTCTTGTATTCCTTGTCCTCCTCAAATCCAGAAAGAAGACCCTGTCTTTTAACAAGCCCATGTCTTCAAAAGATTTATGGACTTTGGATAAATTTCAGCATAATCTTCCAAGTACAGAACCAAACATTCTTTTGAGAGAGGAAGATTTTTTTAAATCACTCTTGAAAATATATGTGATTTAGTTTTTTGGTGGGGGGAAGAGGAGATAACTGGATTTTGGGAAAATCAGGCTGATTTCAGAGGCAGAGAACATAATTACTTCAGTAATGAGCTATCTTAGAAATCAGAATCTCCATTCAGAAAAGAGAACAAGAAAAGATACAAGAAAATCCTCCTGAGCAGGAACAATGGGGTTTAACTCAGTTGGCAGAGTGCCACTCTGCATTCTTTGAGGCCCCAGGTTCAATCCCCAGCACCGCAAAAAATGGGATAATATATAGGGTCACTATGAGTCAGACCTGACTCGATGACATCAAACAACAACAACAAATCAAACCAGCCCAGCTATAAACCACGGAAAAAAAATGCAGCATAAAATAGATAGCAGGCCACACTGCCTGCTCTTCACACTAACCTAGCTAGCAGATCACAGAGATAGATTGGAGGATATTTCAAAAGAAAAAGTAGGCTTTCCTGCATCTCTCTATTGCTGACATTGGAGTGCCCTGGCAGCAGGGGAAGGAGGGGCATGAGGTGAACTCCACTTAAGATTGGCACAGCTTTCTTAGCATGAGATGATAGTACAGACACAGCATAGGAAAGGCACTTGTCCCTTTTAACTCCTAATGCAGTGGAAGTACCCTGGGAAGAGAATCCAGAAGCCCCAGAACTGCTGCCTCTGAAACTTCCCTGCTTTCTCTTGCAAAGAAGGACCTCTTCCAGAAAGCTTGTCCCTTTGCCTGGAGGTTTAGAAAAGCATCCAATGTTAAGAATGGGAGCTAACATTGTGTGGCCCTTTATTGGGAGTTGAGAATTCTGCTCAGTGAGTACAAAGCATCCAGCCCTCCAGTGGCAGCCTGTAAAGGGGACTGTGCCCACTTTCAATGGGATTGAAAGGATGTGAAGCTAAAGCAGCACCTCCTGTGAGGACCATGTTGTCATTATTAGGTGTGGTCGAGTCAGTGTCCAACTCATGGGGACCCTATGCACAACAGGCGAAATACGATTGCCAGTGCTTCTCTGCTATTCATAGGGTTTTCAATGGCTGATTATTTCTTGGGAGTGAGTTGCTGGGTTCTTCTCCTAAGCCTACAGCACCTGGTGTTCCCAGGTGGTCTCTCATCCAAGTACTAACCAGGCCTGACCCTGCTTAGCTTCCAAGAACTGATGAGATTGGATGCCACAGTGGTACAGCATCACAATTACTTAGGAAACTTACAGTTAACTATGTACAAAGCCACAAAGATGAGCTTAATAAGGTTAAAAAGCATAAATCATACAAATAACACTAAACAAATATAAAATGCAACTTTGAATACATGTAAATATGGTCACCCAATTAAACATAAATATAAACTCTCATTCTACACTTCTTTTTACTTTTTTTATTGGAAAAATTTTAATGTACAACTTAATGTGATTCATTCCGACACACCTTTCATTGTGACATTTCCATATATGCATTTCATTATACATTGCCCAGAAAAGTTCCCCCTTACCCTCTTGTGCACTTCTTCCCTCCATCCTCCCGCCCCCCGCCCTCCCGCCACCACCAAAGGCCTCTCTTCCACTTGCATGTCTTTTTGTGGGAATATTTTTCTATATATCCTTGGATTGAAATTATGTTTAAGGTCGAAACATTTTCTGTAGTGATCTATCTTTTTACATTGTCAGTAATATTACATGCATTTTCTAGCCCATTTGTATTACTACCATTCTTTGATATTATTGGTATTATTATAATTATTTCCCGAACTATTAAAGTTGGGCTGGTTACTTTGAGGTCGCCCTCGCTCTCATTCCTTACTCCTCCTTGCTCCTCCTCTTCCTTCTTTCATCTCCCATCATTTTTTCCTTTTGCTAGATCCCTCCCTCCTTCTTTCCACTCCCAAAATTGTCTCTTCTCCGCTAAGTTGACTTCAGCTTTTTATTATTTTCTGATTTCTGTATACGATTTTTTCCTTCTTTTAATCCTTCTACACTTTCTGATTCAGTAGTCTAATGAAGGGCTTTCTAGTTTGAGTTGCTAACAAGTTCCCGGGTATGCAGATGAGGCTGCTCTGACACCCACTCTTCATGGTACTGGCACAGTAAATCTTCTCCAGCTGAATTATCAAGAATCAGTTGTTTGCTTCCAACTCATTTAAGATTCTCTTCTTTTTAACTAAATACTAGGCAATCTAGTAGTAGTTACTACTACTAGTAGTTACTACTAGTAGTAGTTACTACTACTACAATACTAGGCAATCTACTAGTAGTTAAACTACTAGTAGTTTAACTAAATACTAGGCAATCAGTGAACTAAAAGTGCCACCAAAAGAGTTGCTTTTCTTTGAAAAATATGAATATTTTGGAAATATTCTATAAAGAGTGTCATTTTCTGTTTGGGGGAAGGATTTTCTTATAAAAAAATGCTGTCAGGTTAGATGCCTGTCAGGTGAGAAGACTGAAGGGTTAGGTGGTGAAGGAAAGGAGAGGGAAGTATGAAATTCCTTAACTTCAGCATTAAAGATGCTTCACAGGTGTTTTATAATTTCTTTGCTTTTCTATAAAGAATTGAACCTGCAATAGGCCTTGGCACTATATCAAAGTATCATTAATTTCCTGTGTATGCACATACTTGAAATTTTTTAAGAGATGTTTTCTGAAAATCTTCTGAAAAAGTGTCTGTCATTTTTTATTCTCTGTCATTCATACATTTTCATCATTCTTCATTATTATCTTTATATTTAATTCACAAATCAACTGAGAAATTATGGATACTGAACTTAGAATATACTAATTATTTTCTCACATAGAAACTATGGGATTTCTCTTCATTTTAAACACTAGTAAAGGGAAAAATAAATTAATTTTAGAGATATGACAGTATTCTGCTGCACAGGAGAGAAGGCTTCTTGTTCTGTATACTTAGAAGAAATGACTTTTGCATATATACACATGCAGGTACACACACAGGTACACACACAAGCATAGTGCATCTTTATTTCTCTGGATACATCACAAATACTGTTACAAAGACAATTTTTGTAAGCTGCTTCTGTCTGTTTGCCCAATATTTAATTGTTATTGTTGCTGTTAAGTGTTGTCTAGTCAGTATTCAACCCCACTTAGCTTCTGAGATCTGACGGAATCAGAAACCACAGTGGTATGGCTGCAGGCAATATTTAATTAGATGAGCATTTCTAGATCCTATAATTTTGTATTTGTTTAGCATAATATAGTTTATCCTCTAAAAATTTATTATCATTATTATTATTATTATTATTATTATTATTATTATTATTATTATAAATTCTACTTGGAATTTTCACAAAACACTTTTTTATATTCAAAGTTGGATGCATATTTAATAATTAATTAATGTTGGCTAACTATTTGTATAGCCTGACATGCTCCTCTTTCTTCCTTTCTTTCTTTCTTTCTTTCTTTCTTTCTTTCTTTCTTTCTTTTATTCTTTTTTTATTTTTCAGATATGGTCTTACTATGTAGCCTAGACTGGCATCAAACTGTGATCTTCTTGCCTCATCTTCCTGAGTGTTGGGTCATTATTTGGACATATTGCTCCATTATATACTTATAATGTATTAAAGTCTATCAAAACAACTATTTCTTGTTTCCTGGAAAACTCATGGTAATTCTTACAGCACCAGATGATAAATTTATTCTTTTATTCCCTCTTGTAAAACTTACTTCAAGTTTAGTATTAATTTATAATATATTGCAAATATTTATATTGCACATATATGTTTATAGCTAATGAAAAATCAATTCTTACATCTTATTTTGGCAAACATTTTCCTAAAGTTTATTTATAAGAAAAAGGTCAAATATTCTTAATATGAATATCATTTTCATAGTTATTATTAAATACCAATAGAAAAACCGTAGTAGTCATGAGAACACATTATAAAGCAATGATGTGATCTTAACACCAGGATAAATATTTCATTGGAACTGAACAGGTTATCCAAATATAGATACCCATTATAAATAAAAATGTTTAATTAAAAAAGAGAGCCATTAAAAATCAAAAGTAGAACATAAAATAGGGAATGCTGGTTGCTAGTTGGTTAAAAATAACTAGATTTTTAATACTTTACAGTCTTTCATTTATAAATTTTAAAAACCATTAAAAATTTGTAATCATATCAAGCTGTAATGATACTAACATACATGGACAGGAGAGTATGTTCCAAACCTACCAGTGATAGTAGACAAAGTTTTAGAAACTTACATAAAGAGATAATAAATTGAGAATACATAATTAAACTTTTGGATTGATTGTTTTTATATTACTAAAATAAAAACCAGTGAAAACAAAAATAAAACAAAGAGAAATAGAGTTTCTGAAAATTTTACATAATCTGTCCCCAAAAACCTATGAAAAACAGTAGGAAAAAAGAAAGTTGCCCTAAAACACATGGAAGAAATAAAAAGTTAAAACACACTAGGAAACAAAGTTAGCTCACAAACATAGAAATGGTTCACTTTACTGTAACCAAAAAGGCAAAATAAAATGAAATATCATTTTCAACTACCAAGTTAAAAAACAAATGATAATACAATATGCTATCCAGTGTACAGTGAAATTCCCACTATCAATTACTATTTGAATTCTTCAGAATGCACATTTCAATTATGTACAAAAAGCATTCATGGTCCTTAATATTTGGGGAGAATTATCCTAAATAATGTGGATTTGTGAAGAAACGCCTATCTATGTACTCATGAGTTGTATTGACTCTCCATAGACTGGAGTTTTTACAACAAAGTGACTTCTCAGCTCCTTTTCCAGTCAAGTGGAGCTATAGACTAAATTCTAGTGAATGGAATGAGGGCAGAATTAATGTAAGCCACTCTCATGACTAGCTATACAGTCTCGGTTCAAAGCTTAATTTTCCATTACTGGTTCATAACCTTGAGCAAGCTTCCTAACATTCAGTTCCTCATCTATAAAATAAGTTGTATAAGCATGGATATTGCAGAAAGTTTAGAGTTTAAAATGAGTTCAAGCATCCTCCTTTTTAGACCATTGTCCTGAGGTCAGTAATTCAGAGAAGTATAACCACCATGAAAACCATCAAGAATGTCAAACAGAGTTTATTCCAGAGCAAATGTTGTTTGCCCTGATCCATAGGGTGGGCTCCGGATACCAAAACAAGGGAATCTTGAGCTTCCCAGAGAATCTCCTGTTCCTAAAAGGTCAGAAGAGTGGTGTTATTCTAGGAGATTTTCCCAGTGGCATGGAACCCAGGCTATGACTCTGCAGACCCTCTCAAGAGCATATGGTCATTACAGGTTTGGGAAGGCAAATCACCTTAACCTCTACAGAAAACCAAAAGAAGAGTCATCTGGTTTCAGATTCCCAGAGAGTTTGGATGTGAACCCAAGTAAGGTCCCTGAAGGTAAGTTCATTCTATCTAAGTAAATGTCATTGGCTGCAACTTGAAACAGAAAAAAAGCTAATATGGAACCATAAGAAAACATTCTTGTTTTTCTAGAAATATATTTACCTGAAGTAATTGATATCTATTTTAAAATTATTTATTTGACAAGTACACATTCAGCAATTACTATCCAAAAGGCACCATTCTAAGAACACTACAAACATTACCCAATTTAATTAATATCAAGACATATTCTATTACCCACAACACAATATTCATTGATGAGCTGAGCTAGCTTGTCCATGGTTGTTGTTGTTAGGTGCTGTCGAGTCAGTATCCAACTCATAGCGACTCTACCTACAACAGCCAAAACACTATTGTCAGTGCTTCTCTGCTAATCATAGGGTTTTCAATGGCAGATCAATTTTTGGGAGCGTGTTGCCAGGTCCTTCTCCCAAGCCTACAGCACCTGGTGTTCCCAGGTGGTCTCCTATCCAAGTACTAACCAGGTCCGACCCTGCTTAGCTTCTGAGATCTGATGGTATCAGATGCCACAGGGCTATGGCTGCAGGCATCCCAAGGTCATAGAGGTAGTAAAATCATCAAACCAGAATTCAGATGCAGACAAGACTCTGCAGTCTCTAAAACCTAGGGCTCAGGTCCCAAACTTGGCTATCTCTCTCACCAGACCAAAGGAGAGGTGTCCACTAAGGTCATTATTAATATTTCTTTGTATTTTTACAACATAATAATTAGAGCAATTACAGTGATTAACTACCAGTTCTCACCACAGTCCCAGGAGACAGATAAATCTGGTATTAATTCTTATTTTACATCAGAAATAATCGAGGGTTACAGAATCAGTAATATTCCAAGGAACACAGAGGTGAAATTCAGGTACTAGTTTCTTGATAACTAATCCAATATTCTTTTCTTCAGTCCACAACACTTCTCAGTTCTCTATTTTCCCCTAAGGATAATTTAAAATGAGAATTTTTTTCACAATTCCATCCAATGTTGGCAGAGTGACTCAATCAAAGAGATGAACTTTAAAAACAAACATAAAGTTAAGCCACTTTTAAAATGACTAAGAATGTTTGATTTTGATCTTTCAGGTAACCCATTTACTTATTAAGAGTCATGCAGGCTTTTGAAGCTTGACACGATTGTACAGGATGACTGCATAGAACATGGCAGCCCCTTTAGCCCTTCATCTTTAGCCAGCATGTTGGATTGCTCCCTTGCCAGCTAGTGAGGCAGGCATGTTAGGACACCATATTGGCTGGAACCAAAATACCTGGTAGAAAAGCCTCCAGGGCTGCAAGAAGAGGACTTGAGTTCAAGTCCCATATGAACTCAGAACTCACTAGAGAGTCTCAGCAAAGTATTTATCCCTTTAGGCCTCCCTTTTCTCATCTTTTGAGTGTGGGTATTTGAATTGGTGGTTGTGGAAGTATCTCCCAACTTTCCTGCTCCTTTGATAATTCAAATTCTTCCTGTGTCTGTCCATGTGACTTTGGACAAGGTGGGTTTCAGTTCCCTCACCAGTAATCTGGGACTAATTGTGTTTGTCTTGATTATCTCTCTGGATGGATGAATGCATCAGAGGATACTAAATAAAAATGTCTTTCATATAAAATATGGCTTATAACTTATAAATACTATCATAACTAATTAGAAAAAAAATTTAACTAAGAAGTCAGCAAGTAAAAAAATTGCCAGTGATCTTCATAAAGCTCTTAATGGGTTAAATGCTTGGACATCTGGTGAAATATTAGCCTCAGCTGTTTAATGACATCTTGTTGGGTCAAATTTCTCTCCTCTCTCCAGGCCATCTGCTCACAGCTTGTCATGATAAACACTTCTGAGTTACAAAGCAAAGAGTACACAGCAACAAGGGAGGAACAATTTCTTGGATCTTGACTAGACAATAATGTCAGACCAAAAATCACACCCAGCCATTTACTTTTCATCCCCCGCCCCAACCCACACTGCCTATCCACCCTACTGCACCCTTCTTTGCCCTGGGATTTTCAGCCACATGCAAGGCACGAGGCAAGCCAAAGGTAAGAAATCAGAGTCATCCATTGTGCCTGGAGAGAAGAAACAGCGTAATGGGAGAATAATGGCAGGTGGAAAATCTAGGTGTCACTTGCTCTTGGTTGAATGAAAGTAGAATATGCTGTGTGATTAATACTCCCTAGAGTAGAATTATCTCCATGTAGTGTCCTGGGAATCAGGGAACTCAACTTATCTAGACACTGCACTGATTTGTTCTGAGACTTCAGCAAAAATTACTGAATGTTCACCTTCACTTTCCTCATCTCCCACATCAATGTTATCATTAACTTTAAATTATAGGAAGTCTCTGATTGGAAAAATGGCCAATGATCTGAACAGACATTTCTCAAAAGAGGAAGTGCAAATAGCCAATAAATATATGAAAACATGCTCAGTTTCTTTAGCCATCAGGGAAATGCAAATCAAAACTATTCTGAGACTCAATAACACTCCTGTTAGAATGGCTTCCATATATATATATATATATATATATATATATATATATATATATATATATATATATATATATATATATATATATATATCTGGAGATTTTGTAGAGAAAAGGAACCTTTATACACTATTGGTGGGATTGTAAATTAGGATACCCTCTATTGAAAACAGTATGGAGATTCCACAAAAAACTAAAAACAGAACTAGCATATAATCCAGCTATGTCACTCCTGGGAACAAAACTGAAGGAAATGAAGTCAGTCAGCATACAGAAGAAATATCTGTATGAGGTGTGATCAAAAACTATGGTGAATGTTTAAATTAAAAAAAAAAACAGTAAAAGACACATTGTCATTATTCCCCCTCAAAATATTCCATCTTCCTCCAAACACACTTATACATCATTCTTGCCACTTTCTAAAGCAGTTCTGGAAGTCCTTTTTCATGAGTGTATTTAGTTGCACTGTTGAGGTTGCCTTGATGACCTGAGGCCATTAAAAACAGTTACCTATTGTAGTCATTTTGACTCTGGGGAAGAGCTAAAGTTGCCTGGTGCCACATATAGTAAATAAGGTGGATGGGGACACACTGTAATGTTTTTTATTTGACAGAGATTGCCATTCCAGAAGCCAGGTGTGACATGGAGCACTGTCATGATAGACTATGATAGAGGATCAAACTAAAGATACTCATGAAAGAGGACCTTTAGAACTGCTTCATAAAGTAAAGAAAGTGATGGAATAAATATGTTTGAAGCCAGAGGGAGGACTTTGAGGGAGACTAATGGCAATGTATCATTTACTATAATACATTTTTTAAATGTAAACATTCACTGTGTTTTTTGATTATACCTCTTATACCCATTTTTATTGCTGAAGTAGTCACAATAGCCAAGATATTGAATCAGCCTGAATACTTATTAACAGATCAATGGAGAAAGAAGATTTACACAATAAAGTATTATTCACTCATGAAGAATAATGAAATCCTGTCCTTTGCAGGAAAATAGATGGAAATGGAAGACATATTATTAAGTGAAATAAACTAAACACAGAAATATAATAATCTCATTTTTCTCTCATATGTGGAATTTAAAAGAAGAAAAAATAAAAGACCTGAATATAGAAGAAAGATTATTAGGGAATGGGAAGAGGGTTACAGGGGGAGGGAGCGGAGAAAGGATAGGAGAAGAAAGAGTGGACATGATGAATGCATAACACGTGCATATATGGAAATGTCACAATGAAATTAATTTGTACAACTAGTCAATATCATATATTAGTAGGTGTCATAAGAATGTCTCTGACATAACTTAGCATATAGCAAGTAGGATTTCTGTGTGTGTGTGTGTGTGTGTGTGTGTGTGTGTGTGGTACTATGGGTTGAACCCAGGGCCTTGCGCTTGCATACTTTGCTAGTGCTGTACCACTGAGCTGCACCCCCAGCCCATTTTTTTTACTTTTTGAGACAGGGTCTCGCTAAATTACACAAACTGCCTCTCGTCTGAAACTTGCGATCCTCCTGCCTCTGCCTCCCAAGTCACTGGGATTACAGGTGTGCACCAATGTGTTGGGCCAGCAAATAGATTTTTTTTTAATTGACTGAATCTGGTATACAGGAAAGAGAATCATACTGAGAAGCCCCTTGATAGATACCCAGCTGAGGACTTTGACCTTTCAATATTCCAGGAATGATCTGTAGTTTCAGAGCATGGGAGTCTAATCATCACAGTTGAGATTCATACACCTTGCTCTGTATTTCTTATAGAAAATAAAGTGTAAGCTGGGTGTGGTGGCTCTCACCTGTAATCCCAGCAACTGAGGAGGCTGAGGCAGGAGTATCACAGGTTTGAGGCCAGAGGCAGCCTACATAACTTGCAAAGTAAATGCGAGGCCCTGGGTTCAACTCTTATGTACTGAAAAAAAAAAGAAGCAAGAAAGAAAGAAAGAAAGAGAGAGAGAGAGAGAGAGAAAGGAGGAAAGAAAGAAAGAAAGAAAGAAAGAGAGAGAAAGGAGGAAAGAAAGAAAGAAAGAAAGAAAGAAAGAAAGAAAGAAAGAGAGAGAAAGGAGGAAAGAAAGAAAGAAAGAAAGAAAGAAAGAAAGAAAGAAAATGATTACATAGAGGCTCTATAGAGTCCTTCCTAGGTGCCCTGAGGATTCATGCACTATTCTGTTTCTTTGAATATTTATTACACTTAAAACCAAATGGTTCTGTAATCCTATAAGCATTCTGTATCATTTTGCCAAAATCCCTTTTTTCCAATTCTTAAGTCACCAACATCACAATGGCCTTAGTAATAATTAACTAGATTATGCTTCAGCTAAACAATTCTAATAGTGTTTTTATGGTACAATTTCAGATGATAACTTAAAAAATTATCTTTGACTATAGTTTCTTATTCATCTAACATAAACATGCATCCCTTATGGAATAAATATAACAAAACAGAGGAAGTTTTGTCCAAGGCAGGAGGAAAGGAAGGAATGACATCAGCAGGAATCAGAGGATGAGATGGAAATTGACTCAGCACTTTTCACCTTTAAGTACAAAAAAATAATAATTTTGCATACCAGTGCATTTTTTATCAATAAAGCCATCTGTCTTCTCTCCCTGGAAGAAAAAAAATGTTTGTTCTATAACAATTCCTAAAAGGGCCTACATCATCTTCCTCTGGCTTTGCGTACGCATCGTGGTTCATTCATTCACTAAAACAACAAATATTATAGTGTCTACTGCCATTCGCTATGGGGTCCGAAGAAATAAACAATTAATGAGATGGCTCTGCTTTTGAGGGTATAAGTAATGGAAAGTGTCACACAGTTTTAGTGGAAGGATAAATTGGCAAAGCCACTATGAAAAAAAATTTGATTAGCTGTTACACTTAAAGGTGCAATTACATATTTTAGGACTTAGCATTTCCACTCTTAGATGAAGCTATTGAGCTTATGCAAAAGTTTAATGTAAACAACCAGAATGTATAAACAAGCAATTTCAGAGTAGCAGCATTTCCAAATAGAAATTGATAAGCCAGAAACAATTCAAATATACACATGAATGAACTATGATCACATTGTTGTTATTAGGTGCTTTTGAATAAGTATCCGACTCATAGTGACCCAACCTACAACAGGTGAAAACAGTATTGTTACTGCTTCTCTGCTATTCATAGAATTTTTAATGATAGATTGTTGGGAGCGGGTTGCTGAGTCCTTGTCCCAAGCCTACAGCACCTAGTGTTCCCAGGTGGTCTCCCATTCAAGTACTAACCAGGCCCAAACATGCTTACCTTCTGAGATCTGGTGAGATCAGACACCACAGTGCTATGGCTGCAAACAATGGCCACATAGGTCACACTGGTGTTGAGCCCTGACACACACCTTTCTCAACTTTAAACCAGGCAGTGTTTCCTTGTTCTATTCCAACAACTGCCTCTTGGTTCATGTACAGAATCCTCATGAGTATAATTAGGTGCTCTGGTGTTCCCATTTTTCAAAGTGTTATCCATAATTTGTTATGCTCCACACAGTCAAACACCTTTGTATACTCAATAAAACATATACATCTTTCTGATATTCTCTGCTTTTGGCTAATATCCACATAACATCAGCAATGATGTCCGTGGTTTCCCACTCTCTTCTGAATCCAGCTTGGTTTTCCAGGAATTCCCTTTCTATATACTGCTGCAGTTGCTTTTAAATGATCTTTAGTAAACTTTGGCTTGTGTGTAATATTAATGATATTATTTGATAGTATCCACATTCAGTTGGATCCCCTTTATGGAGTATAGGCACAAATATGGATCTCTTCCAGTCAGTTGGCCAGGTAGCTGTTTTCCAAATCTCTTGGAAAAAATGTTAGCACCTCCAGTGCTGCGTCTGTTTCTTGAAACATCTCTACTGGTATTCCATCAATTCCTGGAAGCTTGTATTTTGCCAATTCCTTCAAGGCAGCTTCCACTTCAATCTTCAATACCATTGGTTCCTCTTCATATACAACCTCTTGAAATGGTTGGTGATCAACCACTTGTTTTTGATATAATGACTCTGTGTATTCCTTCCATCTTCTTTTGATGTTTCCTGCATCATTTAATATTTTCCCTGTAGAATCTTTGACTATTGCCACTCAAGGCTTGAGTTTTTTCGTCAATTCCTTAAGCTTAAGAAACACAGAGCAAGTTCTTTCCTTTTGGTTTTCTGTATCCAGCTCTTTGCACATGTTATTATAACATTTGTTTTGTCTTCTTGAGCTGCCTTTTGAAATCTTCTGTTTAGTTCCTTAACTTCATCATGTCTTCCTTTTACTTTAGCTGCTTGACCTTCAAGGGCAAGTTTGAGTCTCTTTTGACATGTAATTTGGTCTTTCCTTTTTTTCCTGTATTTTTAATTACCTTTGCTTTCTTCATGAATGATATCTTTGATGTCATGCTACAATTTGTCTGGTCTTCTATCCTTTGTGTCTAATGCATTAAACCTCTTCTTGAGGTGTTCCCTGAACTCAGGTGGTATATACTCAAGGTCATAACTTAGTTCTCATCACTTGTTCTAATTTTCTTCAGTTTCAGTTTGAACTAGCATATGAGAAGTTGATTGTCTGATCCACAACAGCACCTGGTCTTGTTTTGACATTAGACATGGAGCTTTTCCATCATTTCTTTCCACAAATGTAGTCAGTTTGGTTCTTGTGTGTTCCATCTGGTGAAGTCCATGTGTATAGTCACCATTTATGTTGGTGAAAAAATATATTTGAAATGAAAGGTCATTTATCTGACAAAATTCTATCATAGGATCTCCAGCATCATTTCTGTCACCAAGGCCATATTTTACAACTACTGAGCCTTCTTCTTTTTTTTCCAACCTCTGCATTTCAGTCACCAGTAATTATCAGTATGTCCTGATTGCATGTTTGATCTGTTTCAGATTGCAGAAGTTGGTATAAATCTTCCCTTTCTTCATTGGTGGCCTTAGTGGCCTTAATTCAAATTCATAAATTTGAATTAACTTGCTTCTTTGTAGGCATATGAAGGTTATTCTATCACATACAGCATTGTATTTCTGGACAGATCTTGAGATGTCTTTTCTGATGATGAATACAACCTCATTTCTCTTTAATTTGTCATTCCCAGTGTAGTAGGACCATATGATTATCTGACTCAGAATGGCCCACGCCAATGCACTTTAGCTCACTGATGCCTACAATGTCAACGTTTATGTGCTCCATTTCTATTTTAACAATCTCTACTTTTCCTAGATTCATCCTACATACATTCCATGTTCCAATTATTAATGGATGTTTACAGTTGTTTCTCCTCATTTTGAATTGTGTCACATCAGCAAATGGAGGTCCCTGGGACTTTACTCCATTTCCATCATCAAGGTGGACTTTACTTTGAGGAGGCAACTCTTCCCCAGTAGTCTTTTGAGTGTCTTTAAATATGGGGAGCTCATTTTCCTGCTATATCTGACATTGTTTCTTTGCTATTCATGGGGTTTTCAATGGCTAATTGTCTTGGGAATGGTTTGCCAGGCCCTACTCCCTAGTCTATCTTTTGAAGCTCAGCTGAAACCTGTCCACTATGGGTGACCCTGCTCGTATTTGAGATACCAATGGCATATCTTTCAGCCTCATAGCAACACGCAAGCCCCTACAGTGTGGCAAACTAACAGAAGTGTGGGTTTAGGTCATAACAATTAGTTTCAAAAACATAATCATGGCCAGAAAACAAGTCACAAAAGACCACACCTATTATGGCTTCATTTATATAAAGGTTGAAATAGTCAAAATTAAATAACATATCAATTAAAGACACATATATTTGTGGTAAGATTCAAGACAAGCAAGGAGATGAAGAATGACTAACATTCAGGACATTGCTATCTGTGAGAAAGGTAGTAATGTATTAAAAGATATAGGCACTTGGAGAACTTCAAACCTATGGGGAATATTTTGGACACAGGAGTCACACTTGTATTATTATTCTTTAATCATATAATTTATATCATAATATTTGTATGTATAATAGCATTTCAAGTTTAAGAAATAATGTGCACAAAAAGGAATGAAGTACACATTAAAAATATCAATCTTATTCTCAAAGCCCAAATCAAATATTTCTTGCTACATGGAGTCTCTGTGGACCTCACTGATATTTTCCTTCCTAGTTTTGGTTACTCTTCCCAATTTAAAAAATTTACATTTCATTTCCTCCCAACACAAGGGGACAGCTTTGAGCCCAGGGCCTCACTCAGCACACTATTCAAGCACTCTATAATGGAGCCACTACAGCCCCTTTTAGTATTTTTACTTTGACACAGTTTCTCTTTAAGTTGCACAGGCTGCCTCTGGCCTCAAACTCATGATCTTCCTGGCTCTGCCTCCAAAGTTACTGGGACTACAGTTGTGTGGCATGGTACGAAGCTAAAACTTCACATCCATTCCTATTGTAAGTGTCCTTAGTTCATGGACAGATCTTGCATCCTGAAGACTGAAGACATCTTGTGGGTAGGATCTGTGTTCCACCGTCTCCCCTTCAACCTCAGCAACTACCTTGGGAACAAACGGTGATCTAGCTGAGGAATATTGGGATTTATCTTCAAGATTTTTTCACTTCAAATCTTGATTTTATGAATTAACACGAATGAGATCTTCAGCAAAAATTTCTAGTTCTATGAAATGCTAATAACCTCTATTGATCAGGATAAAAAAAGTCAGGATTTTTCTGAGAATCGACTGACAAACTGTTTGGTAACTTGCATTATGATGTATTATACACATGTATGTTTAGGCCTATGTATGTAGCAAGCCCTCAATAAATTCTTGTTGAATGGTTTTGATACTGTGTTACTTCATTTTGTTTCAGGCTCCTAAACAATAAATAGGGCAGAGATAATGACTTTAAAAAGGTGAAATGATTTGTCCCAGGAAAGGAAGGTACTGAGACATTCTAGAAGGAGGCCCTCAAGGATACTGACTTCATTGAAAAACATAGATAGGAAATTTTCAACATTGACCCTTCTAAACTATAAGAGGTTGTTGATCATTTTGCCTTCCAATCCCTTGTGAGAGGGAAACTTTGAAAGACCATCACACTTTGGGACCATATAGCAATGAAAGTATACCCTAAGACATTATAGAATATAGCTATGAAGTTAATAAATGATGCAGGATACATACGATAGCAATTGAAATAAATAAAATCTAGTTGAATTGAAATCAACACATTCCTGAAAATACAAAATTGGGATTTTTGGAGTCATTATTCTATATGCTGTTTAAAAGTTTGAAAATTTCTTCCAGTTTTATTAAAAATATTTTTAAATATTCTAGAGGTATTTATTAGCAAAAAGAGTTTGAACTGAATATATGCAGACAAATTGGATTTTCTTTATTTTAGAGAATGTATATTATTAAAATTCCTACTTCAATTAGCATATTTTATTTCCAATGTATTTTAAGACACAGTCTTTTATTTAAGTATCTATGACATGAATATTATAAGTTCCACGCAACACAGAACAGATTAGAGTTGCAGAGGTAAGGACAGAGTCAGTTTCAATGCTACTTTTACTGAATCTGTGCTAGCACATTTGATGCATATTTACCTTCAAAATTCACCTGGGATAAAGCACCTCTTTAATATGCACATATTTTCTTCAAATGTAAAAAACATGTTGTTGTTGTTGTTGTTAGGTGCCATCGAGTCAGTATCCGGCTCATAGCGACCCTCATAGGGTTTTCAATGGCTGAGTGCTTCCGGATTGCCTTGGGAGTGGATCGCCAGGCCCTTCTCCCATTTTTGTGGTGCTGGGAATTGAACTCGGGGCCTCAGAGACTACAGTGCAGCGCTCTACTCACTGAGCTAAATCCCAGCCCATGTAAAAACCATATGTATGTAAAAACCATACATAGTAAATAATAGGCATAAGGTGGATAACTATTGAATAAAACAACTCATTATTTGACTCAACATGGTCTAGGACCTGCTTGGGCTGGGTACTATGACAGAGTGGCAGATGTCACTGTCCTCTCAGAAATGGTATAATTTCACTTTTAGGGGAGCATCTACTCTGACAAGAAACTGCTAGGATAGTTAAAATTTCAAAGGTAGGAGATGAGTTCTAGTACTTCACCTAGATGGTGGGCCATTTGACTTATTCCATTCTGCAATGGAGAAGCCTCAGGTTTCGCAAATATAAATCAGGCATTTTAAAGGCAATTTATGTCCTTAAAATGTGATTGTCTCTAAATGTAAACCAAATGTCTTATTCATCTTTATATTCTCAGAGTATGTGTCACTATATGTGATGTGTAGCATATAGTAGATATTTTATCTGCTAAACAAACTGAAATCTTGCAATCCTACTAAAATGGCCAAGAAATAAAACAAAAGAAACACAGAAGGGTTTTGTGTGTGTGTGTGTGCTTGTGTATATATATGTATGTAGGTGTGTATTTAGTAAGTTTTTTTTTTATTTTGTAGTAAGTTTAAACTTAAAGAAATGAGAAATATTCAGAGAGTCTACAGCAGAAGCACCCAACCCCTAGGCCAGTACTGTCCATGACTTCTTAGGAACCAGGTAGCACAGCTGGAGGTGAGCGGTGGCAGGCAAGCAAAGCTTCATCTATATTTACAATTGCTCCCCACTGGTCACATTACCACCTGAACTCAGCTTTCTGTTAGATAAGTGATCTATGGAAAACTTATCTTCCACAAAACCATCCCCCAGTGGGGATTGCTGGTCTAGACAGTTCCCATATACAACTTACCCAATTTCCTATAATGCTAATATCTTATAAATTTGTTATACTTACAAAACTAACATTAATTCATTACTATCAAAAAAGCTCCAGACTTTATGGAGGGTTTACTAGTTTTTACACTTATACTCTTGTTCTATCAAGAATCCATTCTAAGCTCCCACATTGAATTTAGTGATTTCTTGCTTATAGACATTATTTTTATAATGAAGAAGAGATGTTTGTATTGTATCAAGCCTACTGATACATGGGGAAATTTTCATCCTTCCAAAATAGCAGACCAACAAAAAAAGGAACTCTGTCAGCATGAAGAACAGAGATAGTAGACAGACCTTGACTGTACCTAGCAAAGCTTTAAACAAAGCCTTTGAGTGAAATGTTCTGAGCCTCATTTGCATGCTCCATCCAGTAAATTTATGAGTACTAAACAAATGTGTAAACACATATTTATTTAACAGAACAGTGCTTTTATCAAGTGATTTTTAACAAATGTGCCAACAACATACAATAGGAAAAGGACAGTATTTTCAATAGATGATATTGAGGAAACCAGATATTCATATGCAGATGAATTAGATTAGATCCTTACCTTATACTATATGTAAAAGTCAACTCAAGATGGATTAGGCTTAAAGACAAGTCATGGGGCTGTAGAATTACTAGGAATAAAAACCATAGGAGAAAAGCTCAACGACACTGCTGAAGAAATGATTTTTTGGGTATGATCATCCCAAAATCACAGGCAACAAAAGCAAAAATAGACAAATGAGATGGTACCAACCTAAACAGCTTCTACAGGGCAAATGAAAAAAGTAAAATGGAGATGAAACTCAGAGAATTGGAAAAAACATTGCAAACCATATATGATAAAGAGTTAATATTTAAAATATTAAAGGAATTATTATAACTCAATAATAAGAAAACAATGTGATTAAAAAGTAGGCACAGGATCTGGTCATAATATTTCCATAATATTTCTACCAAAAAAATTTTAAAAACATGCAAATAGAGAAAGAACATAAAAAATGTTCAGTATCACTAATCATTAAGGCAATTCAAATTTAAAACACAATAGGATATCACTTCACACCTATTAGAAGAGCCTTTATCATGACTGACACCATAACTGATAAGTATTGGAAAGGATATGGAGAAAAGGGAACTCTTGTACATTGTGAGTGGAAATATAAATTAGCACAACAATTATGGAAAATGGTATAGAGGCTACCAAAGCTAAAAATAGAATTATTAATGGCCCATTAATCCCACTTCCGGATATATAGCCAAAGGAATGGAAGTCAGCAGGGGACATCTTCACTACTTTGTTCATTAAAGATTTATTGATAATAGCCAAGAAATGGAATTGACCTCAGTGTCTATCAGTGGATTGATAGACAAAGAAAAATGAGGTATAGATGCCCAAGGAAATATTATTCTGCCTGAAAAGAGGAAATTTAATCCTTTGTAGCAATATGGAGAAATTTGGAGACTATAGGGTTAAGAGGAATAATCCAGGTACAGGAAGAAAAATACAACATGATCTCATTTATATGTGAAATTTAAGAAATTTAAACTCATAGAAGCAGAGAGTAGAATGATGATTATCAGAGGCTAGGGAAACAGAAAGGATGGAAGGAGTTGTTAATCAAAAGTTACAAAGTTTCAGATAGACAGAAATAGTTTTTGAGAACTATTGCACAGTATGATGACTACGTTCAATAATGTGTTATATATATTTCATAGTAACTGAGAGTAAATTGCATAAGACTCATCATAAGAAATTACATATAAACTAGATGATGGCTATGTTAATACCTCTCTCACGTGTCTGTCATTTTGCCATACTGCAGCAGCTTGCATATTGCTGAGATGCTGAAAGCTATGCTGTTGGTATTAGATATGAACAGGGTCACCCATGTGGACAGGTTTCAGCTGAGTGTCTAGACTAAGAAAAACTAGGGAGAAGGACATGTCAGCCCACTCCTGAACCAACTGTCATTGAAAACTCTAAGAATAGCACAGATGCACTGTCAGAGGTAGTGCTAGAAAATAAGCCCACCCATTTGGGAAGGCACTCAAAAGATGAATGGGAAAGAGTTGCCTCCTCAAAGCAGAGTCAACCTTAATGACAGGAATGGACTAAAGCCCCAGGGAATCTCCATTTGCTGATGTGGCATCACTCAAAGTGAGAGGGAAAAAAAACTAAATGTCCATTAATAACTAGAAGGTCGAACATATGCAGTATGAATCTAGGAGAATGAGAAATTGTCAAAAGAGGAATAGAGCACATAAACACTGACATATTTTGACATCAGTGAGCTAAAAGGGACTGGAATGGGCCATTATGAATCACATAATCATACATTCTACTATACTGAGAATGACAACTTAAAGAGAAATAGGGTTGCATTCATCACTGAAAAAGACATCTCAAGATCTATCCTGAAGTACAATGCTGTCAGGGGCACAATAATATCCATATGGCTATATGGAAAGCCAGTTAATATGACCATTATTCAAATTTACACAAATACCACTAAGACTTCAAATGAAGAAAGAGAAGATTTTTACCAGCTTCTGCAGTCTGAAATTGATTAAACATGTAATCAGGATATACTGATAATTGCTGATGACTGGAAATCAAAAGTTGAAAACAAAGATGAAGGTTCAAGTAGTTGGAAAATATGACCTTGGTAACAAAAACAAAACTGGAGGTTGCATGACAGAATTTTGCCAGACCAATGACCTTTTCATTGCATACATTTTTTCATCAACATAAATGGAGACTATACACATGGAGAGGCTGGGATTTATCTCAGTTGGTAAAGCACAGCTCTTCACTCTCTGAGGCTCTGGGTTCAATCCTCAGTACCACGAAAATGGGAGAAATATGTGGCAATCAACTTCCAAAGCAATCCTGAAATGATCAGCTAATGAAAACCCTGTGAGAGTCGCTATGAGTCAGACCCAACTCAATGACACCTAATGCCAAAACAACAACACACATGGAATTCATCAGATGGAACATACAGGAACAAAGTTGACCACATTTGTGGAAAGAGACAAAGGAAAATCTCAAGATCAAAAGTCAGAACAAGACCAGGAGCTGATTGCAGATCAAACCATCAACTGTTTATATGTAGGTTCAAATTCAGCCTGAAGAAAATTAGAATAAGCATAGTATGACCTTGAGTATATCCCACTTGAGCTCAGAGACCATCTCAAGAACAGATTTGATGTGTTAGACACTAATCATCAAAGATCAGACAAGTTGGGGCAAGACATCAAATATATCATGCATGAAGAAAGAAAAAGTTATTAAGAAGACAGGGGAAAAAAAGAAATGACCAAATTATATGCAAAATGAGACTGTAAAACTTGTCGTTGAATGTCAAGTTGCTAAAGTAAAAGGAAGACATGGCAAAGTTAAAGAATTAAACAGAAGATTTCATAGGGCATCTGGAGAAGACAAAATCAAATATTATAGTGACGTGCAAAGAGCTGGAGATAAAAAAGCAAAAGGGAAGAACATGCTCTATTTTTCTCAAACTTAAGGAACTGAAGAAAAAATTCAAGCCTTGGATGACAATAGTGAAGAATTCTACAAAGAAAATATTAAAGGATGCAGGAAACTTCAAAAGAAGATGGAAGGAATACACAGTTTTTACACCAAAAAGAAATGGTGGATGACAAACCATTTCAAGATATGCATATGATCAAGAACCACTGGTATTGCAGGAAGAAGTGGAAACTGCCTTAAAGGTATTCGTAAAACACAAGGCTCTAGTAACTGATGGAATATCAATAGAGATCTTTCAGCAAACAAATGCAGCACTAGAAGTGCTCACTTGTTTATGCCAAGAGATTTGGAAAACAGCTACCTGGCCAAATTACTGAAAGAGATCCATATTTGTGCCTATTCCCAAGAAAGGAGATCCAATCAAATGTTGAAATTATTGAACAATACGTTGCACTGCAGTCTCTGAGGCCCCGAGTTCAATTCCCAGCACCACATAAAATGGGAGAAGGGCCTGGCAATCCACTCCCAAGGCAATCCCGAAGCACACAGCCATTGAAAACCCTGCGAGGGTCGCTATGAGTTGGATACCAACTCGATGGCACCTAACAACAACAACAACAACCACTAATATCACATACAAGTAAAATTTTGCTAAAGATCATTCATCAATGACTTCAGAACTACATAGATAGAAAACTACTAGAAAATCAAGGAGGATTTAGAAGAGTACATGGAACCAGAGACATTGCTGATGTCAGATGGGTATTAGCTGAAAGCAGAGAATACCAGAAAGATGTCTATCTATGGTTTATTAACTATGCAAAATCATTTGACTGTGTGGATCACAACAAATTATGGATAAGATTGCAAAGAATGGGAATACCAGAGCACTTAATTGTACTAATGAGGAATCTATACATGGACCAGGAAGAAGTCATTTGAACACAACTAAGAAACACTGCTTATTTTAAAATCAGGAAAGGTGTGTGTCATGGTTGTTTCCTATTACCATACCTCTTCAATCTCTATGTTGAGAAAATAATCCAAGAAGCTGGACTTTATAAAGAAGAACATTAACAGGGGGTGGTGGCACATACCTATAATCCCAGTGACTAGGGAGGTAGAGACAAGGGGATGGCAAGTTCGAGACCAGAGGGAGTTTGTGTAATTTAGTGAAACCCTGTCTCCAAAAGTAAAAAAATGGGCGTAGGGTGCAGCTCAGTGGTATAGCACTTGCAAAGCATGCAAGTGCAAGGCCCTGAGTTCTAACCCCAGTACTGCAAAAGAAAAAAAAGAAGAAGAAGAACATGACATTAAGATTGGAAGAAGATTCATCAACAACCTGTATTATACAGATGACACAACTTTGCTTGCCTAAACTGAAGAGAATTTGAAATATTTAGTGATGAGTGTCAAAGAACACAGCATTCAGTATGAATTGCACCTCAACATCAAGAAAACAAAAATCTTTATAACTGGGTCACTAAGCAACTTCATTATAAATGGAGAAAAGTTTGAAATTGTCCAATATTTGTTTTACTTGTTTCTAGTCAACACTCATGGAAGCAACACTCAAGAAATCAAAGGCACGTTGCATTGGGAAAAGCTACTGCAAAAGATCCCTTTAAGGTATTGAAAAGTAAAGATGTCACATTGAAGGTGAAGATAGGCCTCACTCATGCCATCGTATTTTCAGTTCCATCAGGTGGTTGTGAAAGCTGGACATTTAATAAAGGAGACAGTAGAAGAATTGATGCTTTTGAATTATGGTGCTGGAGGCAAAAAATGAATATACCATGGATTGGCAAAAGGACCAACAGTTCCATGTTAGAAGGAGTGAAAGCAATGTTCTGGATGGATAGACTGCCTCCTACATATTTTGGACATGCCAGGAGGAACCAATCCCTGGAGAAGGACATCATGTTTAGGAGAGTGGCAGGTCAGTGAAAAAAAGAAAGACCCTCCGCTAGATGGACTGATATTGTGGATGCAACAATGGGCTTCAACATAAAAAAAAGTCATATGCATGGCCCAGTGTCATTCTATTGTCACTAAGAGTTGGAACCAACACAAATGCACCTAAGAACAACAAATGTTAATATCTTGATTTAATTATTCCACATGGTAGTACATATTCTAAAGCAACACATTATACCCTATAAATATATACAATTATGATTTATCTATCAAAAATAATATTACCATATAAATTTTAGAACTTTCATTATGGCTTACGTCTAAAATGTCCTCCAAAGATCATGTGTTCCAACTTTTGATCCATAGCTTGTGACACTGTTTGTGGAGGTCATGGGACTCTGGGAGGTGTGACTCAGCTTTGTGAATGTTGTCACTGGGAGTGGGTTTTATTGGAGGTTTTTCCCTGGACTGGGGGCTCTCTTCTCTCTGCTTCCTGATCAACAAGATATGAGGTTCTGTGCTATGGGACCTGCAATGTCTTCCCTGCTACCATGTCTTCCATTACTACGGACAAAAATCCTCTAACTTAAAGCCTTCAATAAATTTCTTCTCCCGTAAGTTTGTTTTGGTTGGTTTCTCTGTCACAGTGATGTACCAGCAGATGAACACAGAAAATTGATACCAGAGAGTGGAGTTGCTGCTGTACAGAAATCTGACTGTGTGGTTCTTAGCCCATTGGAATTTGTTTGTGTGAGTAGTTAGAAGAGTTTGGAGATGTGGGTGAGAGAAGTCATTGTATGCTATAAGCAGAGCTCAAGGGGCAGTTCTGATGTGATTAAGGAGAATCAGAATGGCCAATAGAAATGCAGACAGGGCTTATATGGTTTCAAAGGAAAATTGAGGACTCTGTTGAGAGCTGGACTAGAGACAATTCATGTTATATTCTAGCAAAGAATTTGTTTGCATGTTTTCCATGTCATAAAGATTTGAGTGAGTCTGAATTCAACAGTCATGGACTAATTAACTTGGTAGAGGAAATATTATGAGGGTGGAAAAATATTGTTGATGTGGCATGATGGTTGCTTGCAGCTTTTAACCAGATTTATTAGGAAAATGGAGCAAAAGACACCACAGAAAGCTGGAAAATGTGAAGTTTAAAAATGAAAAATACTTCTGTTACTCTAAGGTTACTGTAGACAGGGCTGATTTGGACAAGGAAGGCTTGTTTATGAGATAAGTGCAACAAAGGGAAGCCTCAGACTTTTGACTGAGACAGTATTAATACCCTTAGGGCAAAGGGGGAATCAGCCAGACCACCATGTCTAAGACTCTAGGGTATGAAACTATAAACCCATTTGAAGGCAGAGTGTCTGAAAAGCGAATGTCTCTGGGATATCCTGTTGCAAAGGGGCCACTTAGGGAAATTATTCCTCAGAATACAGAGATTACATTGAAGCCGACATCCAAAAAAGTGAACCTACCACTCAAGCTGGCAGTAAATCTTGGAATCATCCACATAGTGCTGGTTTTACAGGCATACAGAATACAAGAGTTCAAGGGAGATGGAGGTTGTTACCAAGGTTCCAAAAGCTAGTAAGGCCAGGAAATGTGTACCAGTCCTGGGTGCCTGTGGAGAGCCCTTAAATGGCTGATACATGAAGCTTTGAGGGTTGAGCCTAAGGAGCAATGAATACCCCAGGATGTTGAGGATGCCAGCACCATAAAGTGCATGCCAAGGAAAGCTACTATGAATAAGAGTAGCCAGCCCAAGAGAGACATGCATCTCAAGCTGATTAAGGCTGTTCAAGCCCAGGTGTTACAAATGCCTAATGCTATATGATATCATATATGCTAGATACCAGACACATAGCCACAGCATATGTTTGTCCAGCAAGTTATTGGTCTTGCTATGGACCAATGTTTTCTTTCTGTGCCCCTATTCCTCCATTTTAGAATAGAAATGCTTACTCTGTGCCATTGTAGGTTGGAAATATATAACTTGTTTATTTTTCTTGCAGGGGTTTGTATCTAAGTTTGCCTTAAGTCTCAGTGGGGACTTTGAACTTGGACTTTCAAACACAATTGAGCCTGCTAAGATTTGGGGGACTCATGAAGGTGCACTGCATGCATTTTGCATTATAAGATGACTGTGGATCATTGCAGGGTTGGGGTTTAAATCTAAAACATCCCCTAAAAGTCATGTGTTTGAACATTTGGTCCCCAGGTGCTTGTACTGTTTGTGGAGGTCATGGAACTTTGGGATGTGGGACTCAGCTTTGCAGAAGTGGTCACTGTGCACAGACCTTTTGGAGGATTATACCTGAATCTTTAGTGCTCCTTTTTCTGCTTGTTGATCACCAAGATTTAAAGTTATTTGCCATAGATTACACCATGCCTGCTCTGCTACCATGTCTTCCACCTCTGTGGACTAAAATCCTATAATTGTAAATCCTCAGAAGTTTGTTTTGGTAAGTTTCTCTGTCATAGAGACATACTAGCTACCGAAAACAATATACTTTTAAATAGTCATTGTTTTTAAAATGTAAAAAGGGGTAAACATAGCATAGCACCTTCTCTCTGTCTCCTATACACCAAATACACCCTCACAAATAAGCCTGAAATCTTCTTATGGTTTAAGCTAACTACCTGTTCAATAGTAACCAGAACACATATTTTTCCTCTTTCTCTGAAGATTATGGGCCTGAGGATTAGCTCATTTGTTAGAATGCTGCTCTGCAGTCTCTGAGGATGCTGAGTTCTATCCTCAGTACCACAAAAATGGGAGAAGGACATGACAATCCACTCCCAAAGCAAACCTGAAACAATCAGCCATTGAAAACACTATGAGGGCTGCTGTGAGTCACACTTGACTCAATAGCATCTAACAACAATAATAACAACTGAAGATTCTATTGAAATAGCCATATGTAAGTTAAAAGAAATATCGAACTAATAGCAGCAAAAAGAATAGGGAAATATGGGATATTTTAACCAATTTCTGGGACATAACAGACAAAAACTTTTGCCCATAATATTTATGGAAGACCATTTTGCTAGAAGAAATTAGAAGTGTCAAGATCAGAAGATTCAGAAATTAGAATTCTTTTGTCAACTACTTAAAATATGATTTCTTGTTAAAAAAAAAAAAAAAAAGTTTGGAAGCCGGGCATGGTGTCGCATGCCTGTAATCCCAGCAACTCCAGAGGCGGAGGCAGGAGGATCACAAGTTCAAGACCAAAGGCAGTCTGTGTAATTTAGGGAGACTCTGTCTCAAAAAGCAAAAAAAAACAAAAATGGGCTGGGGAAATTATTCCTCAGCATACAGGGGCTGCATTGCAGCCGTCATCCAAAAGAGTGAACTCAGTGATATAGCACTTGCAAAGCATGCAACCATGAGGCCCTGGGTTCAACCCCCAGTACCACAAAAAAAAAAAAAAAAAAAAAAGGAGTAATTCCTTAAAACATCTATCCTTAGGATGGCTTAAACTTCCAATATTGGTGCTAATAAATCAAATTAAAGTCTTCTTTTTTTTCTGGCATTTGGAAATTTCTTTGTTTAAAGGCTCATTTTTATCCCATAACCCAAGACAAAGACTGGCAATTAGTGACATTTGCTAAGAACACAGAATGTTTTGTCAACCTTCCCATTTAGAAAAAAGACTCTCAGGGAAAAAAGCCCACAATTATAAAAGCATAAAATCCACACAACCTAATGACAAGTGAATCTCTTACTTTTATCTATGAATAGAAACAAAGTAGCATGAGATGCATGGGAAATATCATTAAATAAAAGAAAAAGATGGCAAAAGAGTAACTAACCACCAAGACAGAAAACTACAAAGTAAACAGTAATTATTTTTGTATTTTACTTATATTATCAGAAAACATTGAGAAGATATTTCATTTATGAAATAAGAACACAAACAAACACAAATCATCAATTAAAGAACTCTAAAGAGCTGTTGGGTATTAAAAATGCATTCTTCAGACCAACATGATGGTACATTCCTGCAATCCCAGCACTTGTGTTATGGCTTGGATATGAAGTGGCCCCCCAGAATGCTATATTTTGGGGGTTGGGGATCTGATGGTACCATATTAGGAAGTTCTGGAAACTTTAGGAGGTGGGCCCTAGCTGGAGGAAGTAGGTCACTGGGACCCCTCCCAGCCACTTCATGTCTGTCTGTCAGGCCCCTCCCTAGCCACTCCCTATCTGTCCCTCTGCTCCTTGGCCACCATGATGTGAAATACTCTGTTCCACCATGCCATCCTTGACATGACAGACACCTCCGAAACAGTGAGCCAAAACAACTCTTCTCCTTTAAGTTGTTTATGTCAGATATTCTGTCACAGTGACACTGAAGTAACTAAGTCAATTGATAATATACTCCAGGAAAGCAAGTAAATAATGATGAAAATATGAACTCTGAAATAGTTTCCAGGATGATATCCTTGCAAGCAGCCAAGATGGAAAACTCCCTAAGTCTCATTGTGGAGTGGTATCATGGAGACAGGAAGACAGGATTTCAATGGGACAAATAAAAAGAACAATGAAGTTCCATGTACTTGATTGTGTAATTAAGACCCTGAAAAATATGAGGAACTATATTATTATTTGGACCTAAATGTCTCCCAAAGATCAAGTGTTTGAACACTGGGTTCCCAACTGGTAGCGCTGTTCTGGGTGGTTGTGGAATTTTAGGAGGTGGGAGGCTAGCTTTTAGAAGTGGTTCCCGGAGGTCTGGCCTTTGGAGGTTTCTACCCCAAACCCTGGTTCTGGTCATTCTCTGCTCCCTGCTCCTGATATGTCATGCTGTGAACTTGTGTACCGTGAGAGAAGCCACCTGCTGCCACCTTGCCTGTCCTGCTGGCACACACATGCCTGCCTTGCCTCTATGGACAGAAATCCTCTAACCATGATTTTCTGATAAAAGTCTCCCTCCTATAAGTTTGTTTCAGTCAGCCTCTGTGTCACAGTGACACACCTACTGCCTAATACAATATGGTAAGCCATGTGATAATAAGCCTTATTTTGTATGAATGTGGAATGAATAGGTGCCATTAAAAATACAATGTAAAAAATAGAGATATTAGCACATTATTTAGGATTTTGGAAGTAATCAGCAGAAGAATTAAATTCATAAGTGATAAAATGTCCTGGACAGTATAAAGGTATAGGCCAGAAGACTTCTCATTTTCATTGGAAATCTTTTAGGTTTTAGAATATGTATATCATTTAAAATTTTGAAACATTAATCACAGAAAATTTAATTTTTAAAAGTTAAGATCATTAAATATATTTACATAACATTTAAGTGAGGATATTAATTATATTTCATTAAGTTTGAATTTGGGTATTATATTTGGACCTAAGTTGCCCCCCAATGGTCATGTTTTTTTGGTCTCCAGATGGTAGTGCTGTGCTGGAGATTATAGAATTTTGTGAGGTGGCCTTTTGGTGGAAGTAAATCCCAGGCAGTGGCCCTTTGGAGGTTTGTATCCCAGACCCACAGCCTTGGCCTCTCTCTCTTTTTTTTTTCTGCCATGCCATGAAGTGCCACAGGCCCTGCTGTCAAGCTGCCATGCCTGCATTGCTGCAATTATGAACTGATTCTCTAACTGTGAGCTCCCAATAAACTTCTTCCCCCATAAGTTTGTTTGGGTTGGGTTTTCTGCTATAAGGTACCTGACTAATACATTGGATTAAAAAATTATTTATTCATGAAATCAATAAAAGAATATAAAAAATAAGGGGAGAGTGAACATGAGCAATGTACAATGAAATGCATGTATGGAAATGTCATAATGAGACCCATTAAGTTGTGCATTAAAGATTACCAATTAAAAAAAGGAATACAAAGCATTGTGTATGGAGTTTAATGCAGCCTTAAAGATAGCTATGTGGAAAAATCACACTGGCATAAGTAAATGTCTAACAACTTTTGCCATTGGCAGGGGAAGCTATAGGATCTGTTCAATGTGACAAGTGTGAAAAACAGACTTCCATTTCTATAAATACAAATAAATATGTCATTGTTGTTCTTAGGTGCTGTTGAGTCAGTATCCTGTTCATAGTGACCCTATGTACAACAGTCGAAACACTATTGTCAGTGCTTCTCTGCTGTTCATAGGGTTTTCAATGGCAGGTTAATTTTTGGGAGTGGGTTGCCGGGTCCGTCTCCCAAGCCTACAGCACCTGGTGTTCCCAGGCCATCTCCCATCCAAGAACTAACCAGGCCTGACCCTGTTTAGCTTCTGAGATCTGATGGGATCAGATGCCACAGTGCTACAGCTGCAGACAAATAAATACGACCTTCAGTAATAGGCCCGTGGACCACCAACACTGCAGACAGGAATGGTGAAGGAGAGCTCAGGCTGCACTGTTTATTTTCTTCTCTATGACTTTCTCCTTTTAAACTTAATCTTTTTTCCCTACTTTTCATAGTGGGAAAGTAGAAGACTGAATGATGACCCCCCACCACCACCATGTATCACTCTTCCAGCTTCAATAATTGTCAACTCTAAGCCAATCTTACTTCATTTATGTCCCTACACATTTCCACACTTTATAATTTTGAAGGAAGTCTCAGACATCATATCATCCATAAATATCTTACCATGTTACCAGATAGTTGTCAACTTTTTAAAGAAACAATTATGTAGTATCAAATAACCATTCAGTGTTCAATATGCCAATAGATTTATAAGTGTATTTATTACAGTTTAACTAAATTGCTTTTCTTTTTTTTTCTTTTCTTCTTTCTTTCTTTCTTTCATCTGTGGTCTGGGCATCAAACTCAGAGCATTGCACTTGTTAGGCATGTTCTGCACCACTGAGCTAGAGGGGGTGATCAAAATGAACATTTACATTTAAAAATTTATTACAGTGGAAGACACCCTACCATTAATTCTTCTCTGAATATTCTTCCTGGTTTCAAACACACTTATCCCCATAGTTCCTGCCACTTTCTGAAACAGTTCTGGAAATCCTCTTTCACTAATGTCTTTAGTTCCATCTTTCATCATGATAATTCTCTGTGTCATACAGGGCTTCTGCTATGACAATTTCTATCAAATAAAACTTTACAGTGTGTCCTTATTCACCTTATTTACCAGATCTGGCACTATGCCATGTCTGGCTCTTCCTCAAAGTCAAAATAACCATGAAAGGTAAATGTTTTGAGTTGATTCAGGACATCAAGGCAACCACAATAGTGCAACTAAAGACATTCGCAACAGATGACTTTCAGAGTGGCAAATATGGGATAAATGTCTTCAAACCCAGGGGAAGTATTTTGATGGTAATGTGTCTTTTACTATAATAATATTTTTTAGTTTAAACATTCAATATACCTTTTGATCACACCTCCTATACTTCCAGTCCCACAATTTATTAAATTATTTATCCAATATGTCCTGATTTTTAAATATTTTAATTTTTACCATAAAATATTTTAAAGAAAGAAAAATATGAAAAATAATTAACACACATACAAATATCACCAAGATTTATATGCTATTTCAATTTTTTCCTTTTGGTTTCAGAATTTTAAAGAAATAAAAGCATCTTTTTAGTATAAGAAGTACAATCATTCTTATAAGAAATAAGACATTTTTGTTTTATTTTGTTGATGCATTTGTTTGTTTTTTGAGACAGGATCTCTCTACATAGCCCAAGCCTACCTCAAACTCACTATGTATGCCTGGCTTGCCCCAAGCTTATAGTCCTTCTGCCTCAACCTCCCAGGTGCTAGGATTACAGGCACATGCCACCCCACACAGCTAACACATGATTTTAAAGACATGACAATATTGACAAATAAAAGGTAAATTAAACAAATTTATCCTATAACTCCTTCCCCAAAGATCATATCTGAAATTCTTTTACTCTCCCTGAAGATTCTATCTGCCCTGACATTCATATGTATTCCTCCTATTATGTTTGATACATATTTGCATACATAAATATTACCTTGTACTATTTTTTTTCAAAAATTTTAAATGGCATTACACTGCATTTATACCAATTTATACCAATTTATACCAATTTATTTGTTGTTGTTGTTAGGTGCCATCAGGTCAGGTCTGACTCATAGCGATCTTCATAGAGTTTTCAATGGCTGATTTTTCCTTCAACATTATGTATTCTGATATTTTACACCTTAATACATGAAGATCAAGTTTATATACCTAGAATTTCACTATTCATATATCCATTTTCTTATCAGAGTACATTTGAAATCTTACTTTAGTCTTACAAAGTGTCATAATGATCACTCCTTTACATATATCTTCATATATATAGATAGGTAGATGATAGATACATAGATACATAGATAGATACATATATATGTAAATTTCTCTAAAGAATATTCCTAGAAATAGAATTTCAGAGTCATAGGATATGATTTTATTAAATTTTCTTGGTATTGTCAAATTTTGTTCATAAGTGATTTTCCTAATTTACTCTCTTACTAGTAGGATTTAACAACAATAAAAAATATGCATCCACATAACCCATGACATTCTCAAAGTTTTTAATTCGCTAATCTAATGATTTCAAATGGTATTTCACTGGAATCTTAATTAATCTTTGCCTGATTCCTGTAGAGTTTCATATATTTACTAGCCTTTCAAATTTCCCTTTGTTCAAAATTCCTATAGGTAACATCTGTTCATAATTCTACTAGTTTGATATTTTCTCATATTTTAAGAGTTCTTTATAAATTCTAGATCCTTGATTTTTGTCATTCATCATCATTTATTTGAGTAACAAGAATCTTTCTCTAGTCTTTAACTTCATCACGTCCTGTTACAAAAAAGTTTTAAATTTTAATATACTTAAAATTATTATTATTACTTTATGGTTTGTGGCTTTGGGGACTTGTTTATGAAATCTGTTTGAATTCCAATATCACTAATATATAATACTATTAATTTTTCCCACTGATTTAAAATTTTTTCAGTGTATATTTTAATAAAAATATATTTTATGTATCTTATGATTAATTACTTCTGTAATTGACAATCAATGCTGTTTTAAAAGAACAGAAAATATCATCCACAATTTTAGCCTTCAGAATCCAACTACTGTCAACCTTTATTCTATTTGTTTCCAGTTTCATTTCTATATGTACATCCTTTCATTATAAGTATGACAGATTATCTACATATTATACACTTTTTCATGAAATAGCACCTAATAACATTTTTTGAAAGCTCATAGTAATTCACAGGAAGACAAGTTGAGGTTAAAGAATCCAGAGTTGCAAGGTTTTGATAGGAAACCTACATATAAATTCCCCTTTACCCTATATATTTAGGATGCCTGAAACCCCAAACAAGGGTATTTACTACCTCATTTGTTTTGATACTGCCTTCATGTGTGCTTCCATTGTAGAAATTTATATAGTTTTCCTATTATTTATTATTCACCTCTCTGCCTTCTTCACTAAACCATGAGCTACTTCAGTTCAGACAGATTTTACTAACACTTGTATTACTAACTGGACTTCACTATTAGGCTCGAGAAAAAAAGGTGATGAGTTGAACACTGAAAGAGGAGTGAGAAGTCCTAAATTCTAGTTCTTTAGGTAGCTAATTGTACACCTTTGAGACAGTTTCTTCTAAGATTTGTCTCCTAATCTGCAAATTGAAGAGAGGTAAATATAGGATCAATGTTTCCTTTCTCCTTTGCCATTCCAAGCTCTGATTTTTTAAAAAGAAAAGTGTTTTATTGTATATTATAGATATTCTCTAAAATTTTTATATTTATGATCCTAATAAGTAGTCCAGATTTTCAACAACCTATGGTATCTAACACTAACAGGTGTTTACTTACATACGAATAGAAATTATTATCCCTTAAGACTGACAATTTTTCTGTAGAGATATTCTTGTAGGTTTGCATGGATGAGCTGTTTTCTGGTAAGAAGCCATCAGAATACCAGAAAGTGAGCTAAACATGAGATATCCATTGGCACTTTCTTGCTACTGTCATTTCTGGCAGGATATGGAGCCATGTCAGTGCCTGGTCAGTTTGCCTATCCACCTGTCCCATGAATGCTAATTTGCTAAAGGGAGTTTGGGAGGACATCTCCCTCTAGTGACTAAAGCCTTCTGTGGCACATGAGCAAGAATATTTGGCTAGGAAAATAAATTTAAAAGATAAGTTATTACTCCAATAATTCAAAGGAAAGTCACCATTGTTTTGTGGGAGAAAAAAAAATTCATTAGCTATTCCACTTTTCATTAAGAAGACTAAGCCTCATTTGGTAATTTTAATGTGACCAAGAACCAAATAGTTAAAAGTCTACCCGATTCATATAATGATTCAGGCCTACCATCCTCCATAGTTTCAAATCAACAGATCACACGATATTCTTCAGTGTAAATATCCACAAAAATAATCCCTCATATATTCACTCTAGAATTAATTGTCCCCCCAGATGGATCTGGTTGAAGAAGTCATGAAATATTTTTACACTAAGGAAAGAAAAGTGTCAGAAATACAAACTTTCAACCCAACCCACATTCATAACAGAAATTAATATTAATAGGCAAAATAAGGAAAAACCAATCCTTGAGAAGGAAGTAAGATAGGCTGGAGGGAAGGCTCTTTTAAGCCTATGGCTTCCCACAGGGAAATTGGTCACAATGCCACCATCTTTTTTTCTGCCACTTGTACTATACTTTCTTCTTTAATAGTATGATATAGTTCAAGAGAAAATATTAGACAGATAAGCATCTACTGGTCCAGGACTTATGACAAATAAAATGCAGAAAGATATACCCTACACTGACCTAGAAATTGCTTGAGAACTTGTAAGGGCCAAACCACTGATACCATCTCAAGACTCTAACTTCATGATGTATCATCTTTCACATCAAATACTCCCTCATCTTCTCTACTAAGTACAACTCCAGGACATGAGGCTGAAGTGTCCTGGACTTTAAGGAAAGTATTTTCAGTTACAAGAAGATTCATTTAAGCTACCTTCTTTGCATTAAAACTGTTACATCTGAAATGGAAGCTAATAACTGGGCTTTGAGGAAGAAGGGATTTTCACCAGCTCACTGGGAAGTCCCTGTGGTTTCTAAGTTCCATTTCTCAGTTCATTTATGAAGCTCTTAATACAACTGGCTTTATCATTTCAGAATAACATAGGCAGATTTTTTCACCATTGACCATTCAGTTGAAGAAGTCAAGTGTGCAACCTCGCTACAATTATTGAATAGTGTATTGGCTAAGATGTTAGAAACTAATCTATCCATCCTATTGCAGCACAGAAATCTAAGGCCCAGAGTGGGAAAGTTATAAGATCACATAGAATGTCTAGAACTAGAAGCCAGCTTTCAAACTTCCAAGTGCAGCCTTTGCATCGTACTGTTTTGCATATGTATGTTTGTTTTTAAAATAAACCAGAGAAAACATTTCAAAATAAATGTAGACTAATTTTTATCCATTCAAAACTTGTTCTTTTAGAAGTTTTCAGCTATTTTAATAATGCTACTCTCATTCAAAATGCATTTAAATTTTTTCTTTGGATATTGTATCTAGTCTGTGGCCCATTATTAGAGCTGAGGTTTAGCTCAGTTGGTAGGGTGCTGCCTTGCACACTCTGAAGCCCTGGGTTCTATCCCCAGCACCATAAAAAAATGGGAGAAGGACCTGGCTGGCCACTCACAAAACAATCCTGAAACAATTAGCCATCAAAAACGCTATGAATAACAGAGAAGCACTGACATAGTGCCAGGCGTGGCACAATGTCAGGAGTGTTTCATTCTTTTTTACATAGAGTCACTATGAGTCGGAAGGCACCTACAATCAACAACATGACCCATTTATAGTGGTTTGTTTAGGTACCAAACTCTTAGCTCATTAAGGGTATAGTCCCTGTTTAATTCTGTCTAGCTCACTATGTTGTTGTTGTCAACAAGCTCACTATGGGTCATACAATATTCAAAGGGACCTGCCAACAACAAAAATATCTCAGCACTTGGCATAATAGTTAGCACAAAGCAGGTTAATGTAAACATTTTTATTATCTTTTGATGGAATATTTGATTACTGAAGATTGCAAATATCACAAGAAAAAGATGTTTATAAAATTACTAGTTGTGTTGGGTAATGTGCATTCTATGACTCAGAGTCCTTGTCTCTTCCCCCTAGATTCACAGTAATTTCATCAGAGACCTTGTCCTATTTACCTTAGACCCTTATAGCTCCATTCCCAATTTTTGCAAAGAAATAGAACTCTCACACATACTCAGTTAACGAATGATAAATAATAGAATAATATGTTGTAATATAGATAAAGGTCAAGAGCACCTATTTATGGGTTGCTGAAATAAGAATGTAATGTTAATATTTCTTGCTTGGAGAATAAAAATGAACTTGGGCTATTGCTAAGGTTCTTCAACTAGCTACTTTGTACTGTTACCTGGAATGAAAATCCATTATATAGACAACAGATTGCAGTAGAAGCTGACACTGAAATAACTTTAGCTCCAACATGCTAATCCAAGAGTATTGCTTAAGGAGATAAGAGTTTTCTCTTTTACAAGGATCTCATTTTGTTCCTGCCAGGATGCAACATGTACTTATGTTACTATCTCCTTACCAGAAGGACTTACACATTAAATAAGGGGTATTTATGATCATATTGAGTTCTCTGATACTGCTGGTGTTGGCTGTGCTTGGCATTTGGAATTATTTATGCTTGCCTAGATGTAAAGTTATTAACAAATGCCATGTAGGAATAATGCACCATGGGGAACGCGCTGGAAAACATGCACACACCACACAGACATGCATTTAACAAATATATTTGGCAAAATCAGAGAGATCTAGCTACTCAGAATATGTCTGTCTGTCTCTGTCTCTGTCTCTCTCTCTACCTCTATCTCTACCTCTCTGTCTCTCAGATACCTTTAAATACCTTTTTAATGCATATTAATTTACAAAATAATGAGTTTTTAGTTGAAGAGTCAGATACAGGCCCATATTTCCATCTGATCCTTTATTCTTTGGGGAATAGCAATTAATGATCCCGACATTTTGCCACACATTATCCTAGGAAAGATTGGAAGTGAGTTAGTCTTAGAGGTAAACATCAGGATTTTGAAGTCCCGTGAAGCTTAATAAAAGTTTAAAATATAATTTAAATCTCATGCGTAACTACTAAGGATAGTCAACAATACTTTGGGAGTATTGTTATACAAAATTGTTTTCTTCATAAGGGAATATACTTGAAACGCTATGTTTCATTCCTTAAGGAGAATCTTCCATACTTTAGGTTGTTACTATATTCCACTTTAACACATGGGATTTATTTTTCACAGTGCCTAATTTACCACTGGACAGTTGTTTGGAAGAGATCAAGAGCTGGTTGCATTCAGTCTTGCCCATACAAATAAGGGTGGTAGAGTAGAAGAATTTTGTCTTCCATGCTGATTCTATTCCTTGGCTGTCCTGCCTCCACCTAGAACACTTATCAATATTCCTAGATGTTAAAGTCAGTGTCCCAGCATGGGGAAAGAGATGGAGAGTGCACAAAATATGAGGACAGAATGGATAACACATCTGTTGGGCAGCAGTGGGGTAACTTGCTGACTGTTGTCTTGTTGCCAGCTAGCCAGACAGATGACCAAACCTCTCTCCCCAGATAATGTACATGCCTCATTCCAGAGAAAGGTGAGTGGCCATGATTCTGATTCTACTCTCATGTGTTCTCTAAGCCCCAGCCAGCAAAATCCTGACTTGAGAATGGTCACACATGCTGTTGGGATATCACTCAAGATAAACCCCTCCCTTCCCAGGACCTGCTTGAGCTCCACATGGATCATGTCAGTATATTCTCTCTTTTTCCGCTATCCAAGGGATTCTTTCAAATCTCCATTATGGGAAATATTTCTCTTCCCCTTGTCACTCTACAATCACTCAACTCTGTGATTTTAAGCACACAAATCCTATTCAGCCCCCTAAAACAAAGGCTTTCAACACTCAAAAGCCAAGGGCAGGTAGTATTTTTTCTCTTTTGTTTCTGCTACATCATCTCTTCTTTAAGATAACACAAGGAATGGTAATCTGATTGAATGGAACAGAAGTCAAAGAGGAAGCAGCAGAAGTAAACCAATGTCATTAATGTTTCCTAAATAGTATGATAATTCCTACATGCACTGGAGAAGAAAAAGGATGCAAGGTCACAGGACTATCTTATTAGTTCATTATATTCAGATGATGAGAACTAATAGAGCTCATCTGGCTTAATCCTTCCATTTTTCAAAAGAACAACCAAGACATAGAGGGAGGAAGTATCTCACTTAATGTGATAGGGTAAGTTGTTGGGGAAAAACATGGGATTCTAGACCAATAATTGATATCTTCTTGATTTAATTTAGAGGAAAGAATATAAACTTTGTTGTTTGTTGTTAGGTGCCATCAAGTCGGTATCTGACTCATAGCGACCCTCATCGGGTTTTCAATGGCTGACTGTTTCGGGATTGCCTTAGGAGTGGATTGCCACATCCTTCTCCCATTTTTGCGGGGCTGGGAATTGAACTCAGGACCTCAGAGACTGCAGCGCAGTGCTCTACCAACTGAGCTAAATCCCAGCCCAAGTAGTTAGTGTTAGTAAAATCAATATTTGAATGTCTATCTGAAAAAGATTTTTTAAATTAGAAATTAACATTAATAAATTCTTCCATTTTTTAATTTGTGTGACTCTTGGCAAGTGCCAGACATTCCAAAGGCTATCTGTGTTGTTGTTGTTAGATGCCGTCAAGTCGGCATCCAACTCAGAGCGACCCTCATAGGGTTTTCAATGGCTGTTTCGGGATTGCCTTGGGAGTGGATTGCCAGGTCCTTCTCCCAAAGGCTATCTATAAGTGGAGGTAATATTACATTTGTAAACTTGTTCTAATGAAACTTTATATGAAGTATCTAAATATTTGGCACAAAATAGATGTTCCATAATTCACAGGTATGGTTTGTGGTATGATGGTATGATATAACTATCTCATAGTAGTTGTAGATTATCATACGAGTTTGCTGATGAAAGACACTAGTTAAATGTTTAAATAAATAAATATTTACTAAAATATGCTAAGGTTTTTTGGGGGAGGGTTGTTTGTTTTGCTTTGATTTGGTTTGGATTTTTTGCAGCTCTCAGAGGTTAAACCCAGGGCCTCACACACACTTTGCAAGTGTTCTACTACTGAGCTGTATCCCTAGCTTTTTTTTTTTTTTGAGACAGAGTCTCACTAGGTTACACTGGCTGCCTCTGGCCTTGAACTTATAATCTTCCTGTCTCCACATCCAGAGTGCTAGAATTACAGATATGAGCACCCAGATGAAATATGCTATTTTAAAAGCCAGGATATCCATTAAGAAGCAAAGCCAAACTAAAGTACTCTTAAACTTCTATTATTCACTTCTAAAAAATGTATGTTAGTAGCATTGAAACATTTACCAACAGGATTTCTCAAACATTTTTTATTTAGGACATTTCAGCTAACCTGAATACTTGTCAATTGAAAAGAAATGGAATAAGAAAGATAGATTATGTATCTAATATACTTTTTTTCAAACAAGGAAACTGAACCCTACAGAGGAGAGACTTTTTGAAGGCAGCAGAGATAGTCCCTTATAGAACTAGACTTAAAATTCCAACACCATCTATCCAGACTGAGTCCTATTACCTTCTCCATCCCATTGCTAATGTAAGAGTTGGGAGACACAAACATCAAACTTCAAAGTTATTGAGACGTTAGCTCTACCTTCTTACAACACCTTACAGCAACCATCAGACTTACTATAAATTGCCTTGTATAGTTTCTTAGACTCATTAAGGCACTGAGGTTTAGCTCAGTTAGTAGAGTGATGCTCAGCAATTTCTGAGGACCTAGGTTTGATCCCCAGCACTGCTAAAATGGGAGAAAGATGTGGCAGTCTGCTCCTGAAACCTTCAACCTTTGAAAACCCTGTGAGGGTCACTCTGGGTCAGACACAACTCCACGACACCTCACAACAACAACAGACTCATATCACGCAAACAAAAACATTGCAAGAGACAGATCTTTTTGTTGTTGTATCTCCTCTATAAGCTATTTTTCCTTATTTCCAATGCCATCTAAAATTATCTGGTTGATAGCATGCTATTTTAAGGTATTTTAAAAGCCATTCTTTTGCCATATTGAACTCTCACAAATCTATTTCTTTGGTATTTGCTCATTTTTATTTGTCCAGATCCTCAATTTTAAAAAAATCAGTGAGAATATAATCAATAATTGCACACAATTTTCATTATGTATTAATTAAAATTTCTACTTTTTTTCCTTTTCTTCTTTAGTTTGTATTGCTTTATAAAATATGTCAGATGATGACTGTGTAAGCAAAAATGATTTAGTAGTTGCAAAATGGGTATAGCAAATGACTTATTACTCTGTACCCCACTAACATTTATTAATAAAAGAAAAAAGGGGAAAAAAGATTTTAAAAGCTCGTTATTTTACCAGGGTGTCCAACTTTTCCTAAAGTGAAAGGCATTTTTCTGACAATTTCCTTTACTTAAACACATGAAAAAAAAAAAAAACAAAAACAAATGCAGAGATGATTCAGGGTTAACAAAGGGACTTTATCCAAACAATCCCCACCACAGAGACAGGAAAATACTAGTTTGATATAAAGAACTACACAAAGGAGAGTGAGACCTACCTTCATCATAGACACAGTGAGATAGGTTCTCAAAGTTGTCATGTTCAACTTAACAGCAGCTAATGTAAGTTGATATTAAAGAGTATCTTATAAAGATCTTCCTTTAATTAAACCTCACCCATTTATATCTATTTAAATAAACTTAAACACAAAACATACAACTCTCAGTATCAGTAGCCTGGTAAAAACAGAGTAAAAGAGCAAGTGAAAATGCCAAAGTGAAACTGACAGGCAGGTTCAAACACCACAAACTCAGTCCCCTGAGTCATGAGTTGTGTACTATTGGTAGGAAAGGGGGACTTTTTTATACATAAATAAGAAAATAACGTCAGTCAGCATGAACTAAAGGGAAATGTTACTGCAATAAATATGGGTTTTTTTTCTTTTCTTTTCTTTCTTTTTTGTGGTCCTGCATGTCAATCCTAGAGCCTCCCACACACTAAGCAAATACTCTACCACTGATCTACATCCTCAACCAACAAACGTTTTTGATATGACATCACAGAAGAGAATTTGCAATGAAGGAAAAATCTATGTGGATAAGTACTTTCTTGTTAGCATCAATTTTTCAGAATACATTTTGTCCATGTGAATTTGGTCTGATCACTTACCGTCCTGGAATGGTCCTGTCTCAAAAATATAAAATTGAAGAAATATCTACCTGATTTCTTTTCTGATGTAAATTATGAAGAAAGAGAAAATAGAATTTCCTAAAGGATAGGATATAGAGAGGAGCAAAAAAAGTGATATCACTAATAATTTCAAGCAATTTGGCCTGAGGAACTGGAAGGTTGGGGTTGCCATTGATTGAACTGGGGAAGCCTGTGGAGAAAGCAAATCAGAGATACACAGATCTCTACCAGAAGGTGCCTCTGCTCACCAAGCATATTTAACAGCAAAAATCTAGGAATTCAAAGGAGTCAGCACTCTATCCAATCCACTTTTTATTTGGGTTCTAACACATATAGATTATGGTTTGTTGAGTTCTATGGCAAGATATTTCTATATGTGGCTTTTCTAGACACTTCAGTATGAAAAGACACTCTTCTACTTCTTCCCCCCTAAATAAGATTATCTCCAGAAACCAGCTCAAAAGCACCTGCCCAGCATATGTAAGGCTGTGGGTTCAACCCTCCAGTAGAAAAAAAAAAAAAAAAAAAAAAAAACATTGCCCCAAAAAGATGGGTCACAGAAATCTAAAGGATGGCTACTTAAAAATATGATTTCATAGTACTTGCATTTCCTAATAATTTTATTATTGAATAGACTACATTCTTATTTTGATATATATTTGAAGTCATACCCCCAAATAATTTTTTTTGTTTGTTTGTTTGTTTTGGTACTGGGGGTTGAACCCGGGTCTTTGCGCTTGCATGCTCTGCAAATGCTGGACTGCTGAGCTGCACTCCCAGCCTATTTTTTTACTTTTTTGAGACAGGGTCTTGCTAAGTTATGCAGACTGCCTCTGGTCTCAAACTTGTGATCCTCCTACCTCCACCTCCTGAGCCACTGGGATTACAGGCGTGCACCACCATGCCCAACATAGTTTTAATGTCATAGATTTTTGGATATAATCAGGATAAAATTCCAGCTGTAGTAGAGGATATATTGATGAAAAGATCAAGGTCAAAAGCAGTTCTAACATGATATTTTTCTATTAGTGATTATATGCATGTATCTTTTTATGTCTGGCTGATAAATTCCTTCTCTTAGGAACTGTAGAGCTGTTAGATTATTCATCTTTCCTATTGGGAAGTCAATGAATACTTGAAGTGTATAAATGAAGAAATAGAAATTAAAATCTATTATTTAGAATTACAAAGGTTTCTAGCAGAGCAGTAAAAATATATTAAGGTCTATTCATCTACAAGTCAATGGGAAGAGGAAATATTGGTTGCATAGAAGGAAGCCATTAGATACTATGTCAGCCAATCTGAGCAGCAAACAGATGACACACTGTTGTCAGAGAGAGTTTAATGAAAAACAATTTATGCAGTTGTGGACAATGTTTAGGTAAAACAAAAAGAGATGATGAAGTATCCAGAGTCTACTAGGGGATGTGGAAAAGAAGCAATTTTTCAGCAACTAGGAAGATCTGTAGCTGCAGGAGGCCACTCATGGAAGCTGTGGCTCAAAGGAGCTATAGGCGCAAGGAAGACTCATTGCCAACTAACAGCAGAAGAGAAAATTACCTAGGGAAACAAATTCTGTCTCCATTATCTCCTGATGATGCTTTCCATTAGTCAAACCCATTCGAAAAACAGAGTATGATAGAATAGTCAGTGAAACACCTTCATACCAGCACCAGTGGTTTTGAACACTTCACAGATAGTTGAGGAAGCCACATGACAATTGCTCCTGCAGCACAACTCCAGCTCCTGAAGGTACAGCTTCAGCCACGGCCGTTTCAAACAGTTTGCAGTTTGCACTGGAAGTCTCTGCTACCTCAAGCCTCAGTGAACTCTAGATGATCTTGAGATGTCCACAGGCCAGAAGAGAAACATTTCCTGTAGTGACCCATCAAAGGGACTATTATGATTGGTGCAGAAGGAATGATGTCATGATTGTACAAACACAAACTTTCATTTACATGAGAGGTTTGCTGTGATTGCTACAAACACCTCCTCTCTGGCTGTATAAGAAAGCTATTCCACTCATTTAGTGAGCCAACCAGCAGACACTCTCCTGTGCTGCCCCCTGGTTTTGCAACACTAGGCCCAAAAAAAGGTCTCTTTTGAGTGGTGTTTTTGCCAGCTGAGCTGGAAACTCAAAGAAAGAAGCAGCACAGACAGAATGGTTGTAATGGCAGTAGGAGGGACAGCAGAGACAATGTGGCAGCAGTGGCAGAGACAGCAGAGCACCCAGAACACTGAGCTGCAGAAGCAGAGAAGCAGCTGGTTGCTTGACAGCTGAAGAAGAGATGAGGCTGCAAGACCAGCAATAGGCAGGAGCAGCAGCAGGGCAGTGATAGCTGCCTCCTGAATGGTGGCAACAGTGACAGTGGTCATAGCAATGAAAAACATTTGAACAGTTCAAAAGATTAACCAGAGCAAGAAGAAGAGGGATGGTAAAAGAGAGAAAAAACTGCAAAGAGCCAGGGAAGAGAAACTGCAGGCCCTGGTTACTGGAAGAGTTCCAGATGGCTGAGACTCTAGCACCAAGAGTCTCATACACTCTAGACCTGGGAACTGTAACACTGGCCACTGGCTAGGACTGAGGAATCTCAATACCTAGACCTGTTGGGAAGCTATAATGCCAGCTGTTGTCAAGGGCTGAGAAATCCTGACCTCTTCAGGCTACATAAGAGCGTAGCACTTACGGGCTTAGGAGTCCTGCCCTCCTGGACCCATATAGAAAGTGTAACACTTAAAGGGTTGAGGCATTTATAACTCCTTGGCTTATATAAGAATTTTAACATTAGAAGGCGCCATTTGCTGATGCTCCTGATGCTGTCATTGCTCACTGCCATCAAACATTCAAGGATACAGAAGCTACCAAAGACCATCATTGTAAGATCTTCTTTTTGCCTACCCATGATTTCTATACAGGTAGAGCAAAAGGACTGTGGCTAGCTAATAGGTAACACCATGAGCCAAATAAACCTTTCCTTCACAAAATGTCTGTCAGGTATTTTGGTCACAGTGATACAAAAGCTAACTAATACACCATGAGTCAAAATAAATCTTTGCTCCTTTAAACTTTTTCTCTCAATATTTGTTTCAGTGATAAAAAGTGTAACACAATCATTCTAATCAGACACAGTGTGATTTAAAAGGATACAGTATGTTCAAGGAATTTCAAGTAATTCTCCACAGCTAAAGAACCGTGTGACCAACTGGAAGACAATGAAGCTCAGGAGGCAGAATACGCAGTATCTGGTATTTTATGCTGAAGTTACAGCACCATGGAAAATTTTAAACATGAGGGTAATTTATTTGTAGTGCTTCGGTAGTTCCACTTCTCTTGGAGTCAGAATGATAATTAAAAGACTATTGCAAGAATTGACAGGGAAAATGATGTAGGTCAAGTCTAATGACATACAAATGAGATTGAAGTGAGAATGTGAGGATTTTTAGGAGGTTGAGTGAGTAGGAATTAACAATTGGATATGCAAGGGCTGATGAAGAGTCAGGCTAACTCAGGGATTTGTGGCACAGGAAGTTTGATAAATATAGGCATTGCTAAAAGATGACTTTGATTTGATCCTCCTTCAAACTATGTTGTTGTTAGGTGCTGTAGAGTCAGTATCTGACTCAGTGACCCTATGTACAACAGGTGAAACATTATTATCAGTGCTTCTCTGCTATTCATAGAGTTTTCAATGGTGGATTGATTTTTGGGAATGGGTTACTGGGTCCTTCTCCCACTTCAAATTATAGAGATCTGAAATTAAGCTGAGAGGCCAAAGCATAAGTGGATCTGTTATTTTTTTCATGGGGGTTTTATTCACGCTTTTATGAATTAAGCTTTGACGAAACAGCTTGAGTTTTCTAAACTTTGACTTTTGCCAAATGACAGAGGGATCACCATCAAGCCTACTTTTACTCAGAGGCTGAGATGTCAATTCTTGCTTTCATAAAGGCTCACATATAGGTCGAGCGCAATGGCGCACACCTGTAATCCAACAACTTGGGAGGCAGAGGCAAGAGGCCAGAGGCAGCTTGACTCAAAATAAAAGAGTAAAAATGGGCTAGGGGTGCAGCGCAGTGGTAGAGCATTTGCAAAATATGTACAAGGCCCTGGATTCAATCCCCAAGTGCCACAAAAAAAGACATATATGTAAGTAACACTTTTCTAAATATTGTGAATGATTCACTCTGTCTAATGATCTGACACAAGGTAAAAGAGAAAACCTCTTGCCATAAAACACAGGAAGGTGAGGTAAAGCAAACACACCTAGTGTGAACTCCTGCTATTCTGTGCATAATGAGTTATTTTAGGAGATTCAAATTGAATGAGCTTAAAAGCCCCTTCAGGAACAGAAACATCTCCATACAAAAAATTCTCTTCTCTTACCACACTCTGATTTTTCTCTGTGTTGCTGAAAATGAGCTAAGCACAGATAGGACTCTGTACTGTTGGCACTCTTTGCATATAATCCCTGATATCATTAACAAAGTGATTTCTGCTCACTTGTCCTCCTTAATCTTCCCATTTGTTTAAACCATGAACTACCTGCCTGCTTCACCCACAACTTCAACTAAGTCCCAGAAGTTCAGCCTCATTCCCCATGTTTGCTCACAGGCTACCTGTTTTCAGGAAGATCCCTATACCAGGCATACTTTACCTCTGAGGAATACCAGTGGACATGACAAGGTGCCTGGGAGGGCTCTGAACTGAGGCTCAGGACTGAACTACTGAGCTACTATCTGAACTACTATCATTTCAATCTCAACTTGCCCCAAATGGAAACAGTATTCAGGTACTCCATCATGATGAAAACCAAATAGAATGATGTCATAAAATGTTTCTTGTAAGCTTAAAACATTGTAGAGATGTGAGGGATTATAATTTTCCTATAGCCTTTCTCAGGTAGTTGATATATTTTGTCTAAATTACTTTTTAAAATTGACCCTTGGTTTCCTCTTTTTTAGCATAAAGAAAAAATTACTACCTTAGTGGAGTGATTATGGCAACAAAATGAAAAAAGAAACATATTACACAAGTCTTGGAAGGACTATATATTGAATTAAAAGATACTTTTGGTAGAGAGACCACAACTATTAATAATTATACTTACTGATCCATTCCAAAGTAATCAGTTGTTGATTCTAACTACATACAGGATGGAAATGCACTGATCATTACAGAATCTTCAGAGAAACTGTGCAGAAAAGATGGTGTAATCCCCCATAGTGGGCAGGATATAGTGGCATGTTGCTCATTTAGGTAGCAAGTATGGCCCTTGCTTGCTACTAGAATCACATTGCCCACTAGCTTTCTTAGATTCTAAGCCTCAATAGAAGAGGTTCAAAACAACATTTCATATGCGTTTTGAACCTCCACTAGCAGTGACCTTGACCTGTCTCTTCCCCCAGGAGTGGAGTTGATGCAGGTAAGTAAGTAACATTACCCTTTTAAAGTACGGGGAATGTTTAGCCTGCCCTTGATTTCAGATCTGAGAACTTAGGAATTGGATAAGATCCTAAGGCTATTTGGCTCCACTGCCCCAGTGATGAAAGTAGACTAAAAGAGGAGAAATGACTGGCCAAATGCTACACAGCCTATCTGTATAGAACCTAGGCTGGGTATCTTACTCTCAGCTGGGGCTAACTTCCTCCTTTATTCTGCAGTAGGCTAATTTTGTCTCTGCTGGCCAAGACCACCTTATTGTTGGCTTTCTGAGGCCCAGCACCTGGGTGGTTTCTTATCTGAGTCTTGGGCAGCAGCCAGGCATGTGAATGGACAGGAAGAGCTGACTCAGACTTTGGAACACTTTGTGCCGCAGGGGCCATGGTACAGTCTGAAAGAAGGGTGTGGGCTCTGGGCGCTTCCCCAGAGCTCCTCAGTTTTGTCAGCATGACTGGGTGAGCAAGGGGAAGCAGCACGGTCTCACCCTGCAGGGCTTCTGTTAATGAGTTCTGGGACATGAAATAGATTTGACTACTCGTTCAATGCAGGCCATGTTTGGCTCAAGGAGACAGCAGTGAAGTAGGGGAGCCTTGGTGCGGAAAGAGTGAAAAGAGCTTTGCCTGGCAGGGGAAGATGTTTTATTATTATTCACACATCCATGCATTGCTGCAAGAGATGTTTACTATTCAAAAGTACAAGCCCTGTTCTCAGAAAGTGTACAGTAAAATGTGAGAGATGGCACGGAAAGAGCCATGTTTCCTACAATGAGATATATCCTCTAACAGTGGTAAAAACAAGTCAGTATGGAAACTCTAGTGGGGAATACATGGTGTGTGTTTGTGCTGTGTGTGTGTAGCATTCAGAAAGGTTTTCATGAACATAATTTTTGAGCTGATTCTTTAAGGATCAGAGGTGTGAGAAGCACAGTTATTCTGGGGGAATTCAGTATGGCTAAACACAGACTCAAAAGTAAGCATTATTAGACAATGCTTGGCATATCACTACCAACTGATAGAAATGTCCCACTTTCCTTTGCTGCTGAGCAACTGGAAGCTCGGGAAGATTAAGTCATTCTCCTAAGACTTAAAGATTTCAAACAACAAACAATAAGTAGACTGGAACTTCATCTTTCATGTACCTTTTATCTTAAATTCTGAAAAGCATGCTTGAAGAAAATGTTCTCCAAACATTCCCCAACTCAAAGACAGTGCAGTAGTTTGGAACTAAAGTCCAATTGTCATATGGAATCGATGATATATCTTTGGTTAGGGATCTAGATTCATCCCACCAAAATCTACTTAATCCATAATGTACCTGTAATTACTTTACCAAAATAATTGTGGAACTATCTGATAAGACCAAGTTTGTGTGGAAAAATGTGCTTGAAATTGAAATGCTTGGAAAATCTCACCCTCATCTTCCTAAAAGGGAAGCTGGAAACTTGAAGATCCTAGTTGACCACGGCTAGGAGTTTGGGGAATAAGAATGGGAAGGAAGAATGGAACCATGGACCATGAGCCTAGAAAGTTGGGGGCAGACTGTCTTTCCCAGAACAAATCCCCCAGGGATATCGCTCAACCCTGCAGTTGCCTTACTCATCCTACTCTCTCTTTTCCTCAAAAACTCTTTCATGATATTGCTGACGTGTGCATCAGAGAACCTCTCTGATGTCCTGGAGATCCTTTCCTTCCCTCCAGAAACAACACCTCAAAATGAGGAAGTTTCAAGGCGAGCTAGAAACTATGAAAAATTCAGGAATAAAAAGAACTCCCATGCCATTTAGATTTTCTTTTTGCAAGTATACCTTTGGAGAAAGTCAAAGTGTGAAATCAGATGTACCTTTCTTATAACGAGGTCAGGAATGGAATTCTTGGGCTTAGTATCTTGAGCTACTTTAAGCTTATGCCAGTACAAAAGTGCTTAGTAGGTTTTGTCTCATCTTTACTTTGAACTTCCTAAAAATAACAACAAGCTCCCCTGAAAAACTGCTGGGTAGGCAGTGTGAGGGTGCTTCTCAGTGTCTGTGTTACTGAGGTGTTCTGTCAGCAGGCACAAGGAGCTTAGGAAGGTAAATATGGGGTGGAATGGAGGAAATGCAAGAACCATCACAGCAGTCCTCAGTGTATCTGTCCTTACACCAATTTCATTTTCCTACTCTAACAACAACAGCACTCACTTTGTTCTATAGCATTTCCCCAAAACTGTTTAACCAACTTTTTTCAAAATTAAGATACAGTTGTTTAAATGTGAATAATAGATTAATTCAACATAGATACTAAGAGAAATCTCTGAGATGACCTAATCCAATATTTTCATTCTGCAGTCGAGGTAACCAAGGCACAAAGAGAAATCTCAACATATTCAGGTTCACGAAGGGAGTCAGGGGCACATTCAGAACCAGAACTCTTGGCTTGGTTGATCCCAAACCAAGCCCCTCCACAGTTTCACACTGGCATTGAACTTGACAGTCAACAGAACATTCTCATATTCATGACTCACAAAGCTCTGAGTCTGCCCAAAATCAGAATGATTCAGGTGATTTGGATAAAGCCGCTTATTTTGATACCTACAAACAGACCCCGGGTTTACTAGATACTAATTCTAAGGCTTATAAGAATCTACAAAGATGGCCATGTGGGGTTTCCCCTAAAAACATTTCACTCATGCAATAAGCTAAGAGCTTAAAAATAAATGACCCCTGCAGAAAATTTCTGCTTTGGGTAGTCCCACATAGCGAAACCAAAAGCCCCTGCCAAAGTCAAAACTGAAAACAGAACTCTTCTGAGAATGATGTTAAATGAGTCATCGATTTTCTTTTCTTAAATAGGTAGTATTTTGTATAGCCCATCACGTAGCCCTTCTGAAAACCTTAAAATTTGGCCCTTCTTTACTAGTACACACCACCTATGAGTTAAAGATGGAGGAATATTCTTTCTGTTTTGTATATGAAACTGTACTTCTATATTATTCAAAATTGTCATTATTTTGATTTTGGATTATGTCACCAGAAATTCTAAAACTAACATTGATTTCTGTAATTTTTTTTGTTAAAAGGAAACACCCTCACACATTAACTCATTTAGTTTGATTCTTCCATGGAATTAATTATTGTTATTATTATTATCATTATCATCCTCTTTGGAGACTAGAAACTGAAGCTCAAAATCTGAAAGCTGATAACAAATGATATAAACTTACATTCGGTTAAACATTACTTCTGACATACTTCCACCTTTTTTTTTTGTATTTGCTTTATTCTTATTGAGCAACACATTTTGGCAACCATAGTCCCAAATAATACTTATATATTTAATACCTGTGCGCTTCTAGGCAAACAGTATCCCTGAAGATTTCAGTATGTTTCATTATGTATTGTATAATGAAAATTTTTGCTATAAATCCCTCCACCAAAAAACTGGTTTCAAAATGTATTCCTAAGGACATTCCTCTCAAATACAAGTTTCCAGTTAAATTTTCAACTTCAATCTGCTTATTAATTAAATACAACAAAAAATTAAAAATGTAAAAATTTGTATATATTCCTCTGGACAACGATAATTTAAAAAAAAACAGAGCTAGACAGAAAAAAAGTTTTCATTTAAAACTCTCAGAGTAATTTATCATCCTTTTATCTTTTTAAATCATTATTATTTTTACAATCCTTTATACTTGGCCAATATTTTGTTAAATTTGATTTGATTTGAGTAAGCCCATACTTAATTTACTTTAGTACAGATTATGATGTTCTTTTTCCCGGATCTAAGCAAGTAGATTTATTTTTAGTTGCCTGAGATAGCTCTGCGCAAGTATATATGATAGATAAAAGCTCATAGCTAGAGCAGTTTTATTGTCCTGGGTCTCCAGAATGTTTCAAACCAACTCATGGCTATATATCGTGAATAATATCTTGTCAATGCCACATGTTATAATTCACTTGAAAATAAGATGCCCACAACTGTTTTGACTGAAAGCTATGCTAGGTTGTTTTGTGCAGGTCAATATTTAACTTCATTCTGGAACTGCTCTCCGAATCTGTTACTGAAGATTCATGGGGAACAGACAGGGGCAGGTCCTGGAAACTGGCAGCAAAACCCTGGTCCCTGTATCCGACATATGAAAGAATTTATAGTGGACACAAAAGTTATAGTAGAGTATAGAATAGGCTTATTAAAGATGGTATAACTTTCATGAATGACAAGGAAAACTGAGGCACCTAAAGAAGCTTAGGTAAATCTGCAAGGGAACTTGGAAAAACCTGTATTTTCTGGGTGAATCAGCATATGGATATTTCTATTCACCAATGGAAGGTAAAGAAACCAGAGAAAACAAGAGAATTAAACAGACTTTTAGAAGGAAATATTCCTTGGTTGGATAGACAGAGGACAGTGGGCCTGAAAGAAGGGAGAGACTTGCACATGGTTGCTGGAAAGAAAAGAACTGAGAGAAAGGAAAAGAGAGCTTGTGGAAGGAGAGAGGAAGAAAACACAGCACAAGTTCCCTCTAGTTTATTCAAACTAGGGAACACCCAGTGTGCATCAGCCCAGGGCACTCAGCTCTGTGTACCTAGTGTGACCTGGGCCTAGAGTCTTTGTTTTGTACATGGATCAAGGGCTTGAGTAGGGTATGGAATCCATTTGAAAATGTCCTTCCAATGTCCTCAGACATGCACCTGGCAGCTTCATCATGGCAAAATGGCTGGTGCAGGTGCAATTTTCAATCAGTTCCCTTTTCCTCCATATTGCCTGCTAATGCCTAAGGTAACCTGCCTATCCAATCCACTCAAAACTCATTTTTAGCCATTATTAAATGGTTATAAAAAACAGAAAGAACAATATATATAAAATGAAAGTTTCACATAAAACAAAATCAACATGTAAGTTTTTTACACCTCCTTAAAGGAAAAAATAGAAGATTATATTTTATTTGTACATTTTTAAAAATAAGATTTGTTTTTGTTTTGTTTCCAAGTGGGATGCTTTCCTTTGCAAGTAACAGAATGCCCATACAGAGTAGGTAAAATAATAAAGAATTTTCTCCCCTCTCCTTTCCATATAAGAAGTCATTAGCAGTTCCAGGTAAAAGGCAAGATATTCCCATACCACTAGAATACCACCATTAAAGCAAAAGCAAGAAATTAAATCAATGGCATAAAGTCACTAATGCAGTTTATTATACACAATTTAATATTTCAATGGTAAAATATAACTCTTATAACACATGAAATTATTTAATATCATAAAATGTTAAATGCTGTTATCGCAACAACAAACAACAAATCTAAATAAATCTAACTTCCATTATCCTATTATTGTTAAAAATGTTATGAACAAAACATTTTTGATTTGTTTTTAATAAAAAGGACTACTATTTATTCTGCAAGGTTTATTTTAAATTCATAACCCACCTACCCACAAGCATCATGTTTGGGAGAGTGGCAGGTCAACAAAAAAAGGAAAACCCTTGACCAGATGCATTCACACAGTGTCTGAAACAATGAGATTAAACATAAATAAGATCATGTGCCTGGCACAGAATAAAGAAGTGTTTCGATCTTCTGTACATAGGGTCCCTATGAGTCTGACTTGACTCGATGGCACCTAACAACAACAGTACCACTTTTTTGTATTAAGTGTAACTTTTTAAAAAAATGATGAGAACCTCAAGTTAAAGAGTTATACAATGAGAGTAAATTAAATAGTTAACTGAGTACATGTATCTACCTTTTCACCTTTTATACCTTTAGAAATCAGTGTGTATGTATATGTGTGTATGTATATATATATGTATATATATGTATATGTATGTATGTATTTATACACACACACACACACACACACACACACACACACATCTGCCTGCAGCCAGAACACTATGTCCACCGATCCCATCAGTTCTCGGAAGTTAAGCAGGGGCAGGCCTGGTTAGTACTTGGATGGGAGACCACCTGGGAACACCAGGTGCCGTAGGCTTGGGAGAAGGACCTGGCAACCCAATCCCAAAAAACAGACATTGAAAACTCTATGAATAGCAGAGAAGCACTGGCAGTAGTGTTTCGCCTATTGTATATAGGGTTGCTGTGGGTCAGATACCGACTCGACAGCACCTAACAACAACAACAACATATATGTATAATGTACATGTGTGTAATTATACATATATTATAGATGAAGAACTCACTTCTATTACATATATTATTTGTTAATCAATAAAAAATAAGTTACATTGCTGAAAAATAAATGTTAGCCTCTGTTCCTCTGTTGAGCACAAATCATAGTAAACCATTGTGGATTCTCTCTACTTCTCTCTCTGTCTCTCTCTCAACACACACACACACACACACACACACACATCACAAAGGATTTGATTACTAAGAAAATCTGAGAAAACTCTAATAGCTATGACTGCTTGCACCTGAGACACAGAGTAGAGCCTTCAATGATTTGTTACATTTAAAATGAAGAGCAAACCCTCATCATTTATTCCTCCTTCTTTCACAAGCTTGGAGATAGCCTAGGGAAGACAGAAATCATTTCATCACAAAGTATAATAATTCTTAGATATAAACATGAAGAGAAAGATATAATTATCAGTAATTTAAGGAAAACAAATAAGGAGAGAAAGGAACAAATTTCAATAAACATAAGACGTAAAGCCCAAAGAAAACAAATATCTAGTGCAAAAAAATACTTTGAAAAGCATATTTAGTATTTCCAGAGTAATAAGAAAGTTTATCATATTGATGAATCAATAATTCTGTTGTAAAAAATTACCAGAAATATTGAAAATGAATGTTTGCTAAAATTAAAATTGCAGTAACAGTATAATAGCTACAGCTGAAGATGACTTTGATAAACTTCAAAAATATCATACAAAGGAAAAGTCAGAAAATAAGTATGTGGAAAAAGGTAAGAGACAAAGAAAACAGATCTAAATTTTTAATACTCATCTAAAAAGAGATTTAGAAAGACATAAAGGAGAAAATATGAGAGGTTATAACTTAATAACAAAACTATAAAAGTAAAAAGCCAACCAAACTAAAGACTCAACAATTCTTCTTAGATTTATCAAAGAAGCAAAGTTACAGGATAACCCCACCATTATATAGAAAGGCAAATAGGTACAGTAGATCTCAATTTTACTCAAGCAGAAATCTATGAACAGAAACCTCTGTTGGGTTTAGTACCGTAGAAAAACCTAAATTGTAGTTAATAAATTGCTGGAGGCTCAGTGTAGACAAACATGAGAGTTTAAAAATTCTAGGATGACCCAGAAAGCCCCCACACTTTTGTGACTTTTATTTCCAGGGTGTCTACAATGTCCTCACAGTAAAAAACAGAGTAAAATCCTCTCATCCTTCTAGCTTGGATAAGGCAAAAGTAATAATTCTGAATTAATAAAGAGTATTCTTAACAAGATAGGCTGGAGTCTAGCCTAGTTGGTAGAGTGCTGCTCCGTGCTCTCTGAGGCCCTGGGTTCAATCCCCAGTACTGCAAAACTGGGGGAAGGACATTGCAGCCCACTCCCAAAATAATCCTGAAATAATCAGCCATTGAAAACCCTATGAGGGTTGCTACGACTAGGACCCAACTCAACAACACCTAACAACAATTCTTAACAAGGCCTGTTGTTAATAAGTCCTGCCCTTAGGATAAAATGACTAGATCCTAACCAGCTAGGTTATAATGGAGTCTAACATACCTAAGGGAAGGTAAGTATCTGGCTATATCCTCTATAGACTTTTACAACCATCCTTTTTACCTAATGAAGTAAAAAGCAAAACCAAAACAAATCCAAGAAGTTCACAGTATAGGGCTTCAGGCTCACCAGAGTGAGACCTCATCTCAGGAATATGGGATACTCACCCCTTTACCATTACTAACATCCCATTTACCACAATTCCTTTTGTGAAGCCCATCAAGTCTATATTTTAATAAAAAATTATAAGACATACTACACAATAATGGAAACAAAACCAAACAAACCAAACAAACAAACAAAACCACCACAGTTTGAAAAGACTGAACAAGCATCAGGACCAGAATCAAATATGACAGGTGTATTGGAAATATCGGCAAAAATCTGTTTTTTTTTTTTTTAAACTGCATTTAATATGTTAAGTGGTTTAGTGGGGAAAAAAAAGAGTAGACAACATGCAAGACTACATGAATAATGTAAGCCAACAGATGAAAATTCTAAGAAAGATTAAAAAAAATACTAGACATCAAAATACTATAAAAGCAATGAAGAATACCTGTGATGAGCTCATTAGTAGAATAGACATGATTGAAAAGAGAATCTCTCAGCTTAAGGATATCATAAGAGCAATCTCTAAACTTTATAGAAATCAAAGAGAAAAAGACTGAGAAAGAGATATAATATCCAAGATCTATGGGAGATGTCATGTATATGTGTATTATAGAAGTACTAGAAAGTGAAGAGAGAAAGGAACAGAAATAATATTTGAGGCAATAATGACTAAGAAATACCATGTTAATGTCAAACACCAAACCACAGATCCAGGAGCTCAGAAATTGCCAAGTAGGATACAAAATATAAATAAATAAATAAATAAATAAATAAATAAATAAATAAATACCCATCAACAATAACAAAACTATATCTAGGGGTAAACTTTAGAAAATTTAAAAAGGTAAGGAATAAAGTCTTGAAATAAGCCAAAGAAAGAATACTTTACCCATAGAAAAGCAAGGATAAGAATTACATTAAACTTCTTTTCAAAAACCATGCAAACAGAAAGTGGAGTTAAATATTTAAAGTATTGAGATTAAAAACCTATCAACCTAGAATTCTATACACTATGAAATTATTGTTGGTCAAAAATGAAAGAGAAATACTTTCTCAAGCAAACAAATGTGAGAAGGATCTGGCAACCCACTCCCAAATCAATCATCCATCAGAAACCCTATGAATAGCAGAGAAGCACTGACAATAGTGCCAGGCATGGCACAATGTTGGGGTGTGTTTTGTTCCATTGTACATATGGTCACTATGAATTGGACTCCATGACACTTAACAACAACAACAGACAAACAAAACTTGAAAACATTTATGTTCAGTAAATCAGCCTTACAACAAATGTCAAATCATATTTTTCTAATATCAGGGAGAAGGAAAACAATAAAAGTTGGACACTTTTATATAAAGATATATATATATATATGTGTGTGTGTGTGTGTGTGTGTGTGTGTGTGTGTATAACACTTTATATATATATACTTTTATATATATATAAAGTTATATATAACTTTTATATATCTATATAAAGAGAAAACAACAAAATGAGTAAGTGAAGCTATAATAGCAACTCTCATTTTTCTTATTCTTAATAGATTCAATGATAAATTTGTTCAAAATAATATTAACAATGCATTCAAGTCAATACATGTATATGTATACATCAACGACACAAGAGATTGTTGTTGTTGTTAGGTGCTATCAAGTCGGTATCCAACTCACAGCGACCCTCATAGGGTTTTCAATGGCTGACTGTTTCGGGATTGCCTTGGGAGTGGATTGCCAGGTCCTTCTCCCATTTTTGCAGTGCTGGGAATTGAACTTGGGACCTCAGAGACTGCAGCGCAGCACTCTACCAACTGAGCTAAACCCCAGCACCGACACAAGAGATAGCAGGGAAGAATTGGGAATACTTTTGTTATAAGATATTTTAGCATGCATAAAGCAGTATAGTGTTATTTGAAAGTAGACATAGATTAGTTGAAAATGTTTAACACTCTCTAAGGTAACCACTAGGGGCAAAAGTGGAAAAAAGTAAAGTACAATGATAAGATAGAAAAGGAGAAAAAATAGAATCATTTAAAATTCCCAACTTAAAAAATAGCAGGAAAAAATAGTGTGGAAGACAAAAAGAGAAAAAACAACAAGAATAATAAATCAAAAATAATTTTGACATGGTATATATTAATCCAACTGCATCAACAACCACCTTGAACACCAGTGGTTTAAATACAGTGATTAAAAGATGGATATGGTTAGAATGGATCATCAAACAAGACCCAACTGTATTGTACCCAGAGGAAGATCACTTTAAATATAAAAATATGCATAAATTAAAATTAAGCGAATGTCTTACTGTGAACTTGAAAGTGCTCTGAAAGTTAAGTTTCTCAACTTAAAAAGGAGCAAATGAATAGAGAAATATGTCCAAAATGAAACTAATCAAAAGAAATCAGTAGTAGCTATATTAATTTTGGACAGAGAAAATTTCAGATCCTGGAAAATTATTAGAGATTCAGAAGGGCATTACACAATGGTAAAGGAACCAGTATCCCAAGGAAACATACTCCTTAACATGTATGTATCCTACAAGATAGCAGCAACATATGAGGCATAAACTAATAGAACTGTAAGGACAAAGAGATGAGTACACTATCATAAGTGTCAATATAACATCTCTTTATCAGAAATGGACTGATCTATGAGGCTGAAAATCAGTAAATTGGCCAATGCAGTGGTACATGCCTGTAATGCCAGCAACTCAAGATATGGAGGCAAGATAATCAAAATAAAAGGCCAGAAATAACTTAAGAAAACCCTGTCTCTAAATAAAAAATAAAAAGGAAGGGCTGAGGGTGAAGCTCAGTGGTAGAACAATTGCAAAGTATGTGCAATGTCTTAGATTCAGCTCCCAACTACTGCAAAACCAGAGAAAAGAAAAGAAAAAGAAAGAAAGAGAAGAAAAAAGTAAAAGAAAAAGAAAAAACAAAAAGAAAAGAAAAGAAACAAAAAGAAAATCAATTAGTTGCACCTAGCAGCACATTTATCAACTTGGTATTAATGATGTCTACAGACAACTTTAGGGCTGGGATTTAGCTCAGTTGATAGAGCACTGTGCTACAGTCTCTGAGGTCCTGAGTTCGGTTCCCAGCACCACAAAAATGGGAGAAGGACCTGGCAATCCACTCCCAAGGCAATCCCAAAACAGTCATCCATTGAAAACCCTATGAGGGTCGCTGTGAGTCAGATACTGACTCGATGGCACCTAACAACAACAACATAGACAACTTTACCCAACATCAGCAGAATACACTTTCTTCTCAAGCTCATATGGACCATTCACAAAGAAAGACTTCATTCTTGGCTGTAAATACACCCAAGCAAACTTAAAATAATAGAAATCACACAATGCCTGCTCTCAGACCACAATTAAACTAGAAACTAATAACAAAAATATAGCTGTGAAATCTCATAATACTAGACGATTAAACAACAGAGTTCTAAGTAACACATGGGTCATAAAAAGAAATTTTAAAGAAAATTTAAAATACCTGAATTAACTGAAAATGAAAAATAACATATCAAAATTGTGGGATATAGTGACAGGAGTGCTGTGAGGAACTCTTATAGAATTTAATGCATTTATTAGAAGATACTAAATATATAAAATTAATAATCAAAGTTTCTGCCTCAGGAAACTCAAAAAACAAGAGCAAATTAAATCCAGTGCAAGCAGAAGAAATTTAATACTAAAAATTAGAGTAGAAATCAATAAATTGAAAGGAAGAAATCAATAGAGAAAATAAATAAAGGCAAAACCTAGTTCTTTGAAAAGATCAATAAAATCCATGGCCAGAATAACCCCCACAAAAAAAACAAAGATAGAAACTATTAATATTTGAAATTAAATAAGAGACATCACTACAGATTCAATGTACATTGGACAGAAAATATAGGAATACCATAAACAATTCTATCACCTTGATGAAATGGACCAATTTTTTGATGAAAACTCATTTGTCAAAACTCATACAAGAAGAATTTAGAAAATCTAAATAGGCCCACATCTATTAAAGAAATTGAATCAATAATGAATAACTTTTGACAAGAGAAAACATTAGTCCCAGATGGGTTCATTGGTGAATTCTACCAAACATTTCAGGAATAAATCCTATCAATAATCTATGATCTCTTCCAAAAAGTAGAATCAAAGGAAACACTTCCTATCACATTCTATGAGGCCATCATTATTCTCATACCCAAACCAGCCAAATACATCTGATTAACATGGGTGGAAAAACTCTCAACAAGATACTAGCCAATCAAAAATGTATAAAAAGGTCTCTACCCCAAGACAATGTAAGATTTATCACAGTTATACAAGGCTGGTTCAATATTTGAAAATTAACTGACATAATCCATCACACCCATAGGACAAAGAAAAAAATCATATATTTGATCACATCAATAGATGCAGCAGATGTATTTTACAAAATGTGATATTTACTCATGATAAAAATTTCTAGGTAAACTAGGATTAGAGTAGAACTTCCTTATTTTGGTAAAGAGTATTTGCAAAAGTCTATAGGTTGCATCATGTTTCATGATGAGGAATTTCATGCTAATATCAGAAGGAATGACCCCTCACCCCACTGCTTTTTAGGGAGGGGTTGATAATGCAATAAGAAAAGAAAATGTAGAGGGATAAAGGGGTAAAAGACAATCTCAATGTAAACAATGTAACTTCATGAGTACATGCGAAAAACAGGGGAACATAATCCAAATATGCAGATGAGTTTTACTACATATTAGTCAAAAGTTTCCATAAACCTTGTAAGTTGATAAAAATGCAACCAAAAATGATTTAATAGTTGCCTAGTGGAAAAAACAAATGCTATATTACTCTGTACCCCACCAATATTTACCAATAAAGGAAAAGAATGATACTAGTGGATAGAAAAAAGAAAAGAAAATGAAATAGAAAGTACACAGATTAAGAAAAAATAAATCAAACTTTCTGTGTTTATAGGTGATATGATCATCTATGCAGATCTATGAAGATCTATTTCCATGAAATAACTCATAGAAAATACTCCAAGAATTAGTAAGTAATTATAGCAAGATTGCAAGATAGAAAGTTAATATACAAAATTTAATCACTTTATACTAGTAATAAGCAGGTAGAATTTGAAATTAAAAATGCATTCCAATTTATATTAGCACCAAAAAGTAAATACTTAGATATAAATGTAACACAATATAGGCAAGATCTATTTGAAGAAAGTCCAACATTGTGATGAAAAAAATTGAATAACTAAATAAGTGGGGAAACATTACATGTTCATGGATAGGAAAATTCAATACTGTTGAGTTATAAATTCTTTTCAACTTGGCATATAGACTTAACATAATCCCAATCAAAATCCTAGCAAGTTATTTTGTAGATATCAAAAACTAATTCTAAAATTTACATGGCGAGCTAGAAGACCCAGAATAAGGAATTCAATATTTAAAGAGAACAATATAGGAAAGCTGATACTACTCATCTTCAAGACTTGCTATAAGTTACTCTCATGAAGATATTGTGGTATTGTTGATAAACAGGTGAGTAGATCAATAGAAAATAATAGAGAGCCCAGAAGTTTAGTCACATAAATATAGCTAATTGATCCTTGACAAAGGAGCAAAGACAATACAAATGAATATAGATAGTCTTTTCAACCAACAGTGGACAATTATACATAAATTTTTAAAAAATATCTAGATATAGATCTTAAACTCTTCAAAACATTAATCCAAAATGGATCAGAAGTCTAACTCCAAAACACATTATACAATTTCCAGAAGACAGAATAGGATACAACCTACTTGATCAATGTCAATGGCTTTTTAAATACACACCAGTAGCATAATGCAGGAAATAAATCATTGACAAATGGATTTCATGAAAATGAAAATCCTCTAATCTAAGAAAGACAGTATCAAGAGAATGAGAAGATAATCCATGGAAAGGAGAAGTATTTACAAACCACATATCTGATGAGGCCTTTCATCCAAAATACACATGCACAAGCACACCCATATACATACACACTCATACCTCTTTAAACAGTAGGAAAATAAACCACCTGACTAAAAGGTCAGCAAAAGAGCCGAACAGACACTTCACCAAAGAAGATAAACACATGTCAAACAAGCAAATGAAAAGGTTTTCATCTATATATGTCACTAGGGCAACTAAGACAATTAGATATAGCTACATTCCTATCCAAAACACTGAGGACACAAATAAGGGTAAGATAAGGAGCAACCGAAACTCTTGTTCATTGTATTGGGGAAGGCAGAATAATACATCCATTTTGAAAAACAGTTTGGCAGTTTCTTACAAAACTGACCACAGTCTTACCATATGATCCAATAATCACACTCTGGTATTTACTCAAAGGAACTAAAAACTTGTACCCACACAAAAACCTGCACATGGAGATTTACAGAAGCTTTATTCGTAATTGTCAAAACTTAGAAGCATCAAAGATGTTCTTTAGTAGGTGAGTAAATAAATAAATAAATAAATACCTGTGGTAATAAATAAATAAACTGTGGTACAACCAGAAAGTCGAATATTATTCAGTGCTAAAAAGAAATGAACTATCAGCTGGGCATGATGGTGTATGCCTCTAGTGACAGCAATTTGGGATGCCGAGGCAGGAAGAACTCAAGTTCGAGAACAGAGGCAGCATGCACAACTTAGTGAGAATGTATGTCAAAATTTTTTAAAATAAATTAATTAAAAAGAAATGAGTTAACAAACTATATGTTGTTGTTGTTAGGTGCTGTGGAGTCAGTGTCTAAATCATAGCTATTCTTTGTATAACAGACAAAACACTATTATCATGGTTCTCTGCTATTCATAGGGTTTTCAAAGCCTGCCTGTTTTTTGGAAGTGAGTTGCCAGGTCCTTCTCCTAAGCCTACAGCACCTGGTATTCCCAGGTGGTCTCCCATCCAAGTACTAACCATGCCCGAACCTGCTTAGCTTCTGAGATCTGATGGGATTGGACACCGCAGTGATACAGCTGCAGGTGAACAAACTATATAGAGGAGTTAAAATATTCCACTCTTTCATATTGATGATTTAAGGGTATTTTGAAGAACAGCAGGTGCAAAAGATCACTATGATTTTGATACCATTTCATTCATTTGTCCTTCTTTCCTTCCTTCTTCCCTCCCTTCCTTCCTTCCTTCCTTTCTTCCTTTTGTACTAGGTATTGAACCCAGAGCCTTGAACGTGCTAGAGCACATGCTAGTGCTCTATCACTAAGCCATACACTAGCCCCTTATTTATTTATTTGTTTGTTTGTTTTTAAGACATGGTCTCCCTAAGTTGTACAGGCTACCTCTAGCCTCAAACTCATGATCCTCCTGCCTCCACCTCCTGATTTTCGTAGATTATAAGTGTGCACCACCAGGCCTAGCAATTGCTATTTTAAAGCAGATGAAGTTTCCATGTGAAAGATATTCTCCCTCTACCAGAGAAAAAGCAACATTCTTATCATCAAGGACAAGAAAGTTGAGGCCAAAGAACTCTGTACAAAAAAGCCTTATTAAACTAACCCTTACCTTCCTCATTACCTGTAGCCATAGCACTGTGGAATCCAATCCTGTCAGATCTTGGAAGCTAAGCAGGGTCTGGCCTGGTTAGTACTTGGATGGGAGACCACCTAGGAACACCAGGTGCTGTAGGCTTGGGAGAAGGACCTGGCAACCCACTCCCAAGAAATAATCAGCCATTGAAAACCGTATGAACAGCAGAGAAGCACTGGCAATCATGTTTTGCCTGTTGTACGTAGGGTCACTATGGGTTGGATACTGACTTGACTGCACCTAACAACAACACAACATACAGAAAAGAGGAAAAGCAGGCTGGGGAGAAGCTCAGTTGGTAGAGTGCTGCACTGTAGTTCCTGAGGACTTGGGTTTAATCACTAGCAATTCACTCCCAAAGCAATCCTGAAACAATCAGCCACTGGAAATTCTGAGGGTCACTATGAGTTGGACACCACTTGACAGCACTAACAATGATAACATACAGAAGAGAATGTAGAGCAGCCTTAAATGCATATTACTAAGTGAAGGAAACCAACCTGAAAAGGCCGCGTGCTGAGTATTTCTCACTTTGGCATTCTGGAAAAGGCAAAACTATGGAGACAGTTTAAAAAATTCATTGCTTGGCAGAGGTTGAGAGAAAGGGATTTTTTTAGGACAGTAAAGCAATCTCACATGGCACTACAATGATGAGTGTGGTATTTCCCATTTGTCAAAACCCAAAGAATCTATAACACACACCAAGAGTGGGCCCCAATGTAAGCTATGGCCTTTAGGTGAAAAAATGTGTCAATAAACTTTCATTGATTACAAAAAATCTAATGAGAGTTGTTGATAGTGTGGTTATGTTAAAGGTGTGGGGTGCTTCAGAACTCTGTATTTTCTGGTCATTTTGCTGTAAAATTTACATTGATCTAAAAAATAAAGTTTATTAAATAAACACATAAGGGAACTCATTATGTCTTAACTGCATACTTTGAATACAGCCAGGATTATGGGTTATTTGGCCATAAAATCAGCCAAAGAGATGAGCATTTGAGAACACAATACTCCTTCCCTCCTCCTCCCCACTTTTTCTTTCGGATAAGTTTTGTATCGGCTACATTTATAAAATATACGTTCTGTTCTGCTACCATAATTAGCAGAATTTTTTGATATTTGTACTATATTTGAGTCATTGCTTATAAGCAAACTTTTTGTTTTGGGTTATTTTAATCATACCATCTTCACCTCTGAGTTCTTTATTTTGATTCATCCTTCAAGTGGCTAGATGTTGCTGTCAAGGAAAGTTTCAGGAAAGGACTCATGTCTGATACGTTTCCTGGGTTTCCTCCTCTGAGAGAATGTTTGACTACTCTGTTGCTATGCGCAAATGCCATCTCAGCCAGTGGGGTATACTTCAGTCACAGCTTCTTTCCCTAGAAAACTTGGAGAGAGTAACCCATTGTAATTCAAAATTGAATGTTATTGGAGAGATATCTGATTTTGGTCTGGATTTTTATCCCTTGTAGATTCTCTTTCTCTGAGTGGATATTGGAACAATTCCTTTATTATTTTTCTTCTGATTTTTTCCATCTCCTTTCTTTTTTAGGGAGATAAAATATTATAGGACTGGGATTTAGCTCAGTTGGTAGAGCGCAGCTCTGCAGTCTTTGAGGTCCCAGGTTTGATTCCCAGCACCACAAAAATGGGAGAAGGACATGGCAATCCACTCCCAAGGCAATCCTCAAACAATCAGCCATTGAAAAGCCTATGAGGGTTGCTATGAGTCTGACATGACTTGACAGCACCTAACAACAACAACAAAACATTACAGATATGATTCAAGATGCTTATGGTTTTCTATCTAATTCTAATCCTACTCCTCACCTTCATATAACTTCTATTTTGAATTTATCAGTGCTCTGCAGGCACTGATTATTGTACAAATTCCACATTTCAGTTTTGAAATGTGTCCACATTGATACTTGTAGTTTTGGATTGTAAGGATTAATTGTATGTTCCGTTGATAGATACTAGGTTGTTTACAACTCTTCATTGGTATGTTGCAATAAATATTCCAGTACACATTTCTAAGGGAACATCATTTGGAAAAGAGCTGATGGGTCAAAGAATAACTTTGTTTTCAGCTTTATTAGATATTTCTAACATGATTGTATAATGCTATTTTTCTACTAGCAGTGCACAAGAATTCTCATTTTACCATTTACTCTTAAAATAGTATATAACACACAGCAAAATGCCAAATAAATTTTATTGTTAGCAAATAGTGGCTATATCTACCTCATGAGTTGAGTGTTCTCCTTTACATATACTGGTTAATATGTTTATAGTACATTCCTTGAAGTTTCAGTAAAAATAAACATAAGAACATCTGAACCCTGAATACTCTGGAAGCAATATTTGATCAATTCAATTTTTATAGTTGTTATAACAATGAATAATTGTTATTCATTTAGTTCATGCTTTATTTTCATAAGTCAAATTTATATTGTTTTTCTAGAAAATAGTCATATCCTTGTTTATTCCTACTACTTATTAATAGTTTAGTATATTTGTTAAATATTTATTATTGAATACTTAGTACATTTATTCATTATCTTTTCTCTTTTTCTTGACTTGTTTGGACAGAGATCTGTCTACTATATTAGTTAATTTTGTTTTCTTAAGAGGCTGACTTTTGACTTTGTGGCTTAGTTTCATGTTTTACTTACTTTTGGTTCTTAGCATTCATATATCCTTCCTTCAAATTATTAGCTCTACATAACTTTTCTCTTGAGTTTCTTGAGTTGTATGAAATTTGCTCATTAACTCATGAGTTGTCTCAGAATGTGTTCCTCCAGTGGCAAACATATAATTGTTGAATGTTGGGGTGCCCATTTTGTTATGTAGATGATTTCTAATTTAATCCTACTTTTGTTCATAATTTCACTTCATTCATAATTTCCAAAACTTGGAATTGCCAAGAACCTGACCTAGATAATATTGATCTTTAGCAAAACTTGGTCCACCTCCCTTATGACTAGTTGTTTATTTCAATACAAAGAATATTTAGACACACTAGTTAATTTTGTTTTCCAATCAGCACTATATTTTTGTCTAATAGATTAATTTATGAAACATGTATGTTAAAAAATTTCCCACAGTGATTATGAATTAGCCCAGATAATTTGTGAACTATAAATTTTGGGGCAATGTGGTTTAGTAACTACAAGTTCATGATTATAATCTGTTACTATTCAACTGTTCCATTTATCATTATTGTTATTACTATTTTTGTGCCTGAATTAATTCTACTGAACTAAATATTTAATAATTTTCATTTTGTTGCATAGTATGTATTTTACAGACTCATCTGTACTTATCTTTCATGTATTCTCAGGGGTATTAAGAAAGGGTTTTATATACTTCAGAAACCAAGAATCCATGAAAATAAGTACCTGGGGTAATTCCTGAGATATTGATTGGATTAGTGTGATGGTGGCTGTGGTCTGACTCTATCTATATAGACATGGGAACATGTGTAATTATAATACAATTTAAAGAGCTTGAAATTAGACAAATAAAATTTACTGAACTAATGGCTATTGAAATGTGGTGAAGATGCCATGCTATGAATCTTCATAATTTTAGAAAAATTTGGTTGTAATAGTTGTAAAAGGAATGAAATAATCCAATCATTCTGTGCACTAATTGCCATGGTATGATTGTATTCATACTCAGTGAAAATCCACTCTTACTAACCATAATAAAAGTAACTTTCAATATTCTCAAAAGATGCCTGTCTTATCCAAGTTAAACCTTCCCATTGAATCCTGCATATGATATTAATTTGCTGAAATTCCTATTTCTAAGCACTTGGGCAAAGTTCAATGATATCTTTATTTGAATTCTCATTTTTTTATTATTTTCCTTTTTCTGGCATCACTATAAATAGCAAAAATATACTTAATAAACCCAATAAATAGTTATATGGTGTTTATTTGGAATGGAATACTATTTAAGTCCCAGCACAGAAAGAAAGAGGCAAAGTTTTGTGTTCAAGAAGCTCACATTTTAGTGGCGAAGACAAACAATTAGTGACAATATAATGTGGAAAACATTTGGTAACACAGAAGAAATTGTAGTTACTTTTGCCAGGGGTTTCTAGGAAAGGGTTTGGTGTGAGAAACCTGTACAACTGAAATGTCACAGGACCCAAGCTTTAAAGAATGAGACAATCTCAACAAGAGGTTAAGTGAAGGAAGGTGGTTTCACGAGAATCAATTATGTGAACAAGATGAGAACTGATGGAAATGTGCTTTCCATCGTTGAAAAGAGCAGATGATCAAGTGAATTATAAGAAGAAGCACAAGAAATAAACTAATGAGTGAATAGCAATGATTATGATTATAGTAAGAGCTAGCACTTTTATGATACTTACTGTCTGCCAGAAACCATTCAAAATTTTACATAATTTCCTTAAGCCCTGAATCATTTCAATGAGATAGCTACTATTATTAATCCCTACATTACAGAAAAAAGAACTAAGGTACAGCTTATTTAAAGGTTTGCCAAGACCTCAGAGAAAGTAGTAGAAATAGAATTAAAATCCAGGTACTGGATTACACAGCCAAAGTTTTAAGGACATACACAATGTTTCAAGTAACTACATATGAAAGAATTTTTTATAAGATAAGTTGTCCTTGTAGGAAGGCATACAAATTTAATTTTTTTCTATTTCTTTGGCATAAATCATTCCCCGATAAATAATTAGATGTAAGTATCATCCAGATACAAAGGCAAAGGCAACACAAATAACTGATAGAAACTCTAAAACATGGTGAACCTACTATTATTTTTTAGAATTGATTATTTGTTCTCACTATGAAAACCTGAATCTTATATGCTGTGAAAGTAAGGCAGCATTAAAATAAGCCCTCAGGAGAAAAACTGTAGCTAACCATGTCAGCTGCTCTTGTCACTGGAAATGCAAACTTGTGAATATTTTAGGCTCTTCACAGCCCTAAAGTGCTTATGGGCAAATGGCTTTATTTAAAACTATTTAAAACACTTTAGGTTACACTACCATGGTATTTCTGACTTCTGGCCTGAAGCCAGAAACTTCCCAGTCCTAATTTGGTCCTTAGTTGAGTTCAAAATTTAAAGCTCATGCTTCCAATGAAGCCAATCTCACTTTTTTCTATCCCCTTAGGGACTTAGAGAAAACTCCTCCCTAAACTTTCCCACTTGCGGCTGTGCTATACAGAGGCATACAAACATATCCTCCCAAACAGAAATCTCCTTCCCCCTGCCAACTTAAGCTTGCTTTAAAATGCTGTAACTGATTTTAAGAGACTGAACAGAGCCCTCACTTCATTACCTATGTCCTTGTCTCCTACATGACAATGTCCAAATGCCAGGTCAAACTTTCTAACCTTTCCAAGGTACTGGGCACATCTGTATCCTGGAAATTACCCCAAATACTGGACATTTTATTTCAGATTTTATTGATGGTTTTTCTTCTGGAAAAATTTTCCCCATTCCTACTAATCAATGTTTGACAAAATTTTACCTGCCCAGCTCAAATACCCTTCTCCTAGAAGGGTGCTCTTTCTCAATTTACATTCAAAACATTCTTTAAAAATTTCTTAGGAAGCCCTCAGCAACACTCTGATAGAATTAATTAGCTTGCCACCCCACTACTATGGACTCATTACCCTTTACCCCAAGATTCACCTTGCTTTTTTGGAAGATTTCATGGTTTTCCGTATACACCAAATCTTTGGTCTTGGTATTTGATATTGAATAACAAAATATTTTATGGTTAGGTGCTGTTGAGTCAGTTTTGATTCGTAACAACCTTATGTACAATAGAACGAAACACTACCCAACACTGTGCCATCACATGATCTTTTTATGTTGGAGTCCATTGTTGCACTCACTAAGTTTTTTTCTCATTTTGAGTCATGCCAGGTCAGCAAATGGAGGCCCCAGGAACTTTATTCCATTCCTATCATTAAGGTGGATTCTACTTTGAGGACCTTATCCCTAATTCCTCCACAGTCAGTCATTTCTTGAATGACTTCCATCCTATGGGGCACTTTATTTGACAGTACTTCTCTGCTATTTATATGGTTTTTAATGGCTAATTGGTTTGGAAATGGGGTGCCAGGTCCTTCTCCCTAGTCTGTCTTAGTCTGGAAGCTTAGTGGAAACCTGTCCTGTATGGGTAACCCTGGTATTATCTGACATACCAGAAGCATAGCTTTCAGCATCACAACAGTCAATCCCCCACAGCATAACAAGCTACAGACGCATGTGGTAGGACCAAATACATGCGTTGAAATCTATAACTTTATATTTGAAGTTGGAAGAACTAAGGAAAAGGTAACAGAACCACAGCCCAAAAAAATTCAGGTTGAAATCCTATAAATATAACAAATAATTTTCTCTCTCTAAGTCCACAAGAAAATACACTAGATAATCTATAAGATTCCCTATTTAAAATTTGTCGTTCTTGTATTTCACCAGGGCTGGGATTTAGCTCAGTTGGTATGGTGCTGCTCTGTACTCTCTGAGGAACAGGGTTTGATTCCTAGCATCACAAATAATGGGGGAGGGATCTGGCAATCCACTCCTAAAGCAATCCCCAAACAATTTGCCATTGAAAGCCCTATGAGGATCACTATGAGTCAGATCCAATTTGATGGCACCTAACAACAACAACAGCAATTATTTCTCCAGTAATATACATATAAAATACCAATTATTTCTACCTCTAATTGGTAATCCAATTAGAAATTCTATTGAGAAATTCTATTTCAGACGATGTTCTATGAAGTTTCATCATGCAGAGTCAACTAGCAAGTGTCCATAGTATAGTCTAACATTCCTTGACATTCTTTGAACCCATCAGGACCATGAGGACCTCCTCAGAGAAAGAATTTGAATGTAAATTGAGAGCCAAGTCTTCATTTCACTGAGGAAGTAAATGAAGTCTAAGAACATGAATTATTTCCTTAAGATATGTAAATAGTTACTAGCACAACCAAGTCTCTAACTCAGTTTCATCTCCCAGAAAGAGCTTTTTCCAAAGAAACTAAGAATTTAAATATTTAGCTTAGTAAAAGACTGAGATGAAGTTAATGAAGAGGAAAAATAAAGGAAACAAGAATATGTTTAGAGTTTCATCTGGTGTATTTAAATGTGGTGGAAATAATCACGGGGCTTTTGAGAGACATGACAATTATAGGGTTTATGAATTGTAGTTCAAATGTGCAGATGAACAAAAATCTTGATTTTCTATACTTTTATAATTCAACCTAACTTATATGTGGGCTCTCTATTCTACCAGGAATTGGAATTTTAATGTTGATCAACTTTAGAGTTCCACTCCTTTTTCTGTGTTTTCATGCAAGTGTCAAAGATTTATTTCATGCCAAAGCCTAGGAAGCATTTGGTCCTCTGCTGCCGACTCACCACTTACAGGGAGGTCCACTATGGATTTGATTCATGTCCTTCAATCCTAAGAGATCATCGCTTGGTCATCCCTCACTCCTATGGCCAACAATTTCCATGTTCCTGCTCTCTTTCTTTGCTGTTCCTAGACCATACTGGGCCGTATAAGACTGGGAGGCTAAGCCCCAGTTTCTACCCATCATGCAGGTATTTGCACACTAAGTTTTACTTCCTGCCTAGGCTTTCCTAGAAAGCAAGGCAGAAATTTCTTGGTGTTCTAAATTAGTTCTAAATCCCAAGGGTTTAGTTTGCAGTAGTAAAAGCATCAGAGTAATTTTTCAGGGTCTCATAATACCTGCATATTCATTGCTTTGGTGCTCAGTTCTCTACTCAGTCTAGGAAATACTTTCATTTTTATTAACTTTTTAATTATGGAAAATTTCAAACATACAAAAGTGGAAAAAATGTAATGAATCCTATGTAACCCATCTCCCAACTTAAGCAATCATCCACTCAAAGCAAATTTGTTTCATCATTACTCCCATCAGTTAGGCACAATGTCATTTTGAGGCAAATATCAGATATTTTATGATTCCATTTGTAAATATTTAAGTAATCTTTAAATGATAAGGAATATTTTAAGAAGCATAATAATACTATTATGACAGAAAACCATTAATTCCTTGATATCATCAAATATCTATGTAGTATTCACATATTTCACACTTCCTTGAGTGTCTAACAAATACTTCACTTTTTAACCCTTTGTTTGAATGGGGATCCAACTAGGAATGATTTGTGGCTATTGATTGATGGGTCTTTTAAGTCTGTTTTTATCTCCAGGAAACATCTTCATCAACCTTCACACTCTACCCTTACCTTACTAAACCTTTCCTTGAAGAAACCAGGTCATTTGTTTCGTTGTTGTTGTTGTTGTTGTTGTTGTTGTTGTTGTTGTTAGGTACCGTCGAGTCGAGTCCGACTCATAGCGACCCTATGTACAGCAGATTGAAACACTTGCTGATTCTGTGCCAGGAGAACCATCTTATTTATGTTTAAGCCCATTGTTGCAGACACTGTGTCAATCCATCTGGTGGAGGGTTTTCCTCTTTTGCGTTGACCTGCCACTCTTCCAAACATGATGTCCTCTAGGAATCCCTTATCTGGAATTTTAAAGAAATCCTTTACCTGGACTGTGGACTCCCACAAAAACACAGGCATAAAATAGCCTCCAAAATCTCGTTTTCAAATTCCTTTCCATTGCCACCTATGATAGCGAATGGCACATAAACCACAAGCTGAAATGGCATAACTCAACAGAAAATAAATTTCTTCTCAGGAAAGTTTAAAATAGCTACTGCTGATCCCTTGTACAGTGGCTTTGTTCCATACAGTGATTCAGGGAGCTAGGATCTTTACCTTTTGTGGCTCCCAATGTTTAAGATTTTTGAGTATGTCAGGAAAGTCTGCTCATATGAGTCAGAGAAAAGAAAGGAACATAGATTATCTCAAGTGAGAGGTATTTATTTTTAACACTCCAGGCCTGTATATGGAGCACATCATTTCCATCCACATTCCACAGCCCCACTTAACTGCAGAGGAGACTGGGTAGTGCATTATGTGTGTTCCAGGAGGAACAAGTCCTAGAGTTGAGGAAGAAAAATGTCAGCTACATTTTCCAGTTTTTTTCCTGCCATGTAAGGTCCTGTGTGCCATGTATGTGTATAGTATAGTTTAATGCTTTGACCTAACACCATCTGGTTGTATAAACATGGTTAATAAAATTTCTCTTAGCCTTGTTTCCTGCATTTATAATGCCTCACTTCACAAAATTGTAGCAAAGATTTAATGAAATAACATAAGCAAATATTTTAACATGATGCCTGATATAGAGTGGAATCTCAGTAAATGATAAGCAAATGTTGAGTTTTCTCTAACTGTTAAGTCATTCACTATGACTTTAAGCTTGGTACTTGTAGACCAAGTCCCTACACACATCCATCCCACTTTCTAAATGTAGCCATCAAAATTTAACTGAAGAGTTTTGAATATCTGCCTCTTCAACCTGAATATTGAATAACAAATTCAGAAGCAGCTGAGTTAAATAACATATAGAAAGATATAAAATGTGTATCATTTTAAATAGTACAGGTTGTATTATATGTAATATTACACTTTAAATTAATTATTACCTTTTAAAAATAAATCAGGTTGGAATATTTTTATTATTTTATTTTTCTGATTCTTGTTTTCTCTCTCTCTCTCTCTCTCTCCCCCTCTTTCTCTTTGAATTTGTCAAATGTTTGCTTTAGCCAATATATGTATATATATTGTATGTATATATTGTATATATATTGTATGTATATGTATTGTATACATATATACATATATACAATATATGTGTGTGTATGTATATATATACAGAGAGAGAGAGAGGGAGAGAGAGAGAGGGAGAGAGCTGATCTCCAGATGCCTGGAAATGAGAATGTGTCAAGCTAAACCCTTGCCTTGACATTTTCACTGACAGTCTAAGGGATCCAGCTGGAAATAAGAGCAGCTGGTGTTGGTGCCCTAGTTTAGGTCACTTAGAACACGGCTTTAGCCTTATCCTCTTCTAAGTACAGACATCTCAAGATCCCATGGAACAGGACATGACCCATGCATTTTATATTTGGATGTTACTTTTACTGAAGATAGATGCAAGGGTAGGGAAGGATGAAGGGCAGAATGGAGTAAGAGCCTACTGATGCCAGGTCAATGGTATCTGTATTTTTAGCGTACCTTTCACTTCCAAGAATGTGTCCACAATATCTCAATCTTCTCAGCCATATCAGCCCCTCAAAAGTGAAATGATTAAAAGAAAGTTAGGTGATATTTCCCCTGAGTGGAAGAGACGAGAATGAGGCTGGGAATTGGACCTATCCAGCTCTGTGTGCTTCTCACCTCACACAAAACCTTCCACCCTGGGGTGAAAAGAAGCCACTGATCTGCTGCCCTGCTCACAGCCTATTTTTATGCTCAGGAAGTAGTTATTGCAGAATCATGAGAATTGGAGATGGAAAGAATTCACTCAGTGATCCATTCCAACTTGAGGCCACTTAAGAAGAATTTTTAGTCCATTCTCCAAAGGTGGCTTAAGCCACCACATTCCTCATATCCTGTGCTGCGTTGAATTCATCCAAAGCTAAAATCTCTCAATTTCATATGCAAAAGCGTTGAAGTGCTTAACACTCTATGCGCAGATTTAAGTGGATTGTCTTCCCATGAATCAGCCTACCTTTCTACAACTTTGTCATTGTTGTCATTTTCATTGACTTTGTGTTTTTTAAAGTACTGTTACCAAGATCCCAAGCCACAACACATTGATGAGACTATGCAAACATTATAAAGATAAAAATAACAATATAAAATACATAAGTCAATGGAAAATAAGACATACCCTGATATTTTATTTATTTATTTATTTATTTACTAATATTTGCAGTATGGAAGTGGGAGTCAACCCAGCAACTCATGCATGATTTTGCAAGTGCTCAACTACTGAGCTGTACCCTCAGTCCATTTTTTACATTTTATTTTGAGACAGGGTGTCACTGGGTTATGCAGGCTGCCTCTGGCCACCAATTTACAATCCTCCTGCCTCAGCTTCCAGAGTCACTGGGATTACAGGCATGTGCCATCACATCTGGCACATAAATCAATATTTGTATGACCCAGAATTACCCTTTAAGATAATGAGATTTTTCTGGGCATACTGGCAAACACTTGTATTCTTATCAACTCCACAAGTGGAGGAAGGAGGATCGCAAGTTTGAGGCAGCCTTTGTAATTTAGTGAGACCCCGTTCAAGATAGAAAGGTTTAAAAATGGGCTGGGAGTGTAGCTCAGTGGCACAACACTTGCAAATCATGTGTGAGGCTCTGGGTTCAACTCGCCAGTACTATAAAATAAGATTTGTCTTATCATTACCATTTTGAATATTTATGTTGTTATTGTGATCTGACTTGTTGCCATCCTATGTACAAGAGAATGAAACACCCCCCAACACTATGCCATGCGGGGCACTAGGTCAGTGCTACTCTGATATGCACTGGGTTTTCGACGGCTGATTGTTTCAGGAGTGGGCTTCCAGGTCCTTCTCCCTTTTTTGTGGTGCTGGGGTTCAAAACCAGGGCCTCAGACAGCACAGAGCAGCACTCTGCCAACTGAGCTAAACCCCATCCCTGAATATTTACACAATAGCCAATCAGATTCTATAAAAACTGAATTTTTATACAACAGCCAAATTAGAGTTTCTATAGAATCTGAAGGTCAGAAAAAAAAAAGAAATCTCTAAATAAGAATCACAATTTTACTAATGGTAAAATGAAGACTCCCCAAAATTAAAGGGCTTCCTTAAGGTGTTCCAGAAAATTATTAGTCAGTTTCCTCTTGGACTCAAACTAGGGCTCTGTGCACTACAGAATAGTGCTATCAATTATTTTTTTACTCTGAAAATATCCAGTTGAAATTTCTAAGTATTATTGTTACTAAGTTGCTTCAGCAGAGCAGGATATAACACAATATCTAGAAGTCTCAAATGAACATATGATTACATTAAATTTGTGGTAAAATGGTTGAGATTAAGAAATTTATGTGCTTAAAAATTAAATGGCCTTATATCAGTTAATGGAAGGTAGCCTCAGAGAAAGGAAATCATCAGTGCAACATTTTATAAAATTTCACACTTTGAATTGTCAGGTGACTTATGGTAATTAATAGATATCTATAGAAGGAGAGTATTTCATGAAATCATGCTCTTATTCCATGGGTTTACTCAGCCTCACTATTCTTGCTCATTTAATATATATTGAAGGAATTTTACACACACAGACATTGAAAGATGTTCATGTTAAGTTTAGACCACCTCTTCCTCTTACTGGAAGAAATTTAGGAAGAAGTATTAACCAGGCATAGTGGTTTATTTCAGAAATGACTATATAATCTATGTAATCTTTGCAAGATTATGTCCTAATGTTCTAGAATAATAAATATACACATTTATTTAAAAAGTAGTCAAAGGGTTGAAAAATAATATAAAAAATTAATAAAACCTCCACAGCTGTCAGATTTCTGCAGCAAAACAACTGAATTTTCATGCAGATGTATATTTTCATATACATATATAAGGCACACACATACACAAAGAAAGATTTACTAATGTGAGAAAATAGTGTGATTGCATCAAAAATTTCACCAATCCATTCATTAATTTTACACATTATACGACTTCCTTCATTGCTATCTGCATGACTCTGCTAATTCTCAACTTTAGTGTTATTCAGAACATGAATATGAAGAAAGGAAGATTGCAAAGACTTCAGGGTTAAATCTCTTTCACTCTGTTTCACATTAATTATTCTTTCATATTGATTTCCTTTTCTGTTCCAGGTTAATGCTTTTTCCATCAATGGTAGAATTACTGTTTATCAAGACCCCTCTCTCAAATCCCCTTTAGACATGTTACATGCTGCATAAATCCTTGTTGGTTCATTTGTTAGCTTATATTGCTTTTACTATCCTAATCTCTGCTTCAAAATCCTACACTTTCTTGTTTTACAGTTAACACAGTACGCATGGAATCTCCCTATAACTAACCTGAGATCATGATGTGTAACACATAGGACCACCGGATAGGACTCAAACACTCCATGAATTCTTCATAGTTCCCTAACTTTGATCCACTGAGGACCAGACATTGAAATCAAGTCCACTGTCTTCAATGAAAAGATGCATGAGAAAAGAAAATGAGAGTGTGTGTGTTATAGAGAGATTGAAAGGGGACTGTGGTTCAAGGTCACTCAGTTTATTCGTGGCAGAGCTGGAATTCGAACTTCAGTTTTTTGACTCCTAATTTAGAGCTCTTTCCACTGTACAATTCTGTCTCCTTTTCTCGTGCTAAAGTTTTAAATACTCAGAATTGTTCAATACCTTTAAATGGCCTGGTGTAAATTCCAAGGACTATTAAGGGGCCACCCTGACACACAGCCCTAAGCCAGCCATTTTCAGACCCATCCAGGGCCCGGGGAATGTGTGTGTTCCTGAGTGTGTATCACATTGGTTACTACAATATCTACAGTTTTAAAGAGTCTTGATGGATCACATTTCCTTGCAAGCTACACTGCAGTGACCCAGACACAACACTGACAGCTGTGAAGTAAATAAATAAAAACAGATTATTTTGATCATCCTGGGGGGAGGGTGAGACGTTGGGTATGAAGAAAGGGAGGACAGACAGAGTGAAACAACCACAGCTGTGAAAAGAACAGATGCTGGCCAGGAGAGAGGGAGCGAGGGAGGGGGAGGAGGGGAAAGATTGGGCTTCCTCCAATGTCAGAAATGTTGACACTCTTGGAAAGGGATGCACATACTTGGGGCAGCTGGGAAGTGTTTACATTAAAACTAGAATATCAAATGCCTTCCCAAATACTAGCCAGATCCTTAAAGACCCAAGTTGACCCAAAGGGAAAGGCTAAAGTCCTCACTCAGAAAACCTATTACAGAGAAAGTTTCCGGAATTCTCTATATTCCAGTCAAATTGCTGAAGATCAGCTGTGGGCACACAACATATTGTGCTGTGTGCTAGTGACTTTCAAAGTGTGACCCCTGACCAGGAGCATGAACATTGTTGAGGAAGTTGACAGAAATGCAAGTTTTGTAGCCCTGTTTGCTACTAAGTCAGAAAATCTAGAAGTGGAGTCTGAATTCTGTGTTTTAACAAAACTACCAAGAGACTCTGATGCATGTTTGAGATTGAGAACTGCTTCACGTGTTCGATACTGCTCTGCTTCCTCTGTCAACCTGCCTTCACTAGACTTCACACCCTGTACATCAGGATTCTGCAGAACCCATACCCTGACACTAGCAAGTACAAGTCTCCACACAGAAGCCACTGAGGCAGGAGATGTGTGGTTTTTATTATCTGTAATAGCTGAGGCACCAGAGCAGCCAAGTCTATAGGACAAAAGCCTGAAATTTGTGTACTGAGATTCCTAGTGTCCACACATACCTCAGTCAGAAACTGATCCCATGCAAGGGCAGTATCCTCAGGTCTTGGGCCATTTTAAATAGCCTTTTGCAGTGCCTTTAATGTAAGGAATGCAAAACATCTTCAAACCTGTAAGTTATTGAAAATGAGTACATCCATGCTTAGAGAAGACTTGGAAAGTTTAGCTTGAAGGAAGTTCAGTTTAACATGGAAAAGAAAAGGAAACAAAGGAAACAAAAGAAAAGAAAAAGAAAAGAAAAGAAACTTACTTTCTATCCCTTGACATTATTTTTATACTTTGATGATATAGTGACTAGGAATCAAGAGATCGAGCTGCTTACTCTACCTCTTCTATTGATCCCTGACCCATGGATAATCACTTTACTTTCTCATACCAAGATTCTCTCCCATAAAATGAAGAGCTTGGTTAGAGGAGATACTTAAGGTCTTAAGGTTCTTTTTTTTTATTTATTTCCTTTAATCTCTAACACAGAAGGTTTTTGAATGAAGCTGGCTGTTCAGTTGAGCCAATTAGAACAATTAATTTCATGAGGGATGTAAGTTCAATTGTCTCTTTGGCCTATGGAGGTTGGTTCAATCTGCTCATTTTATAAATTAGTACAGTCATTTCCAAATGACTCTGGGGGTTTGTGCTGCATGAGATGGCATCAACAAATATATTCTACTCTTCATCCAGTAGTATTATGACTCCAACTGGAAGGAAGTAACAAAATTATTACCAAAGAAGCTACTTTAAAGTTAGACTAGAAGAGAGTTTCTAATCCAGAAAACTGTTTTAGGATTTCTTGAGCCGCTTTCCCCTAGGTTCTGCCCTTATGTTAAACATCTCAGCATATCCAAGTTGAGCCTCCCTTTGCTAAAAGACAAAATTCTACAATTACAGAATGTAATTACTTTTCTTTTTAGGAAAGTTGGTGCTAGGAGAGGAAGAGAAAGTGATTATGAATTTGGTACTCACTAGGTACCAGAATTTGGGATATCTGCTTTATTATGACTACCATTTCACTACTGTGAAGGAATCTACTCTTCTCATTTCACCAATGAGAAACCAGAATTATCAGAAAAGAACCAAAGGTGGCCAGTCATGCCATGAGTTAGGAGCAGACCTATCAAAAACTAACCACCCCATCTAGGGATTTTTCTAATCTATTCTGATCCCTTTCTTTATATATATTTTTTGTTTCCCTACAGGCTCATTATCCTCCCTGAAAATTTTAGTCAAACCATTTGATGGGGAGGAAGAGTTCTTTGGATATTTTTACTCCTACTGCCCACAACAAAAATTACTGCATTTGAAATCTTGTGAATAACGAAAACATCATGGGCAATGAAGGATTAACTCAAAAGAGCACCAGGGCAGTCAGTGCAATAAAAGGAATTCCAGGCTGGACATTCAAAAAGCCCCTGTTCTTTTAGACTTTGGGAATCACAGTTGCCAGAGTTTGAGCGTACATAATAATAGGGTTAGGACAATGCATTTGTTGCTGAGTACATATCAACCACTGTGGTATTGCTTCATGTAACCCTCAAAATAATCCACTGATAGTAAAGTTTGTGGCCAGGCCAAAAAATATGCTGTTGTGTGTGTACAAAAGGAGGAAGAAATCAGGAGGCATCATCATAGATGTCTGCCTATGACACCAATCTTAACCCCATGAAATCAGCAATTATACTCACACATAGACAAGAGGTAAAATAATATCTAATACCAACAAAAGTTAAACTTTAAACTGCTTTGATAATAAAATGAGGACAGCTCCAAGATTTGGAGAAAGTCATTTCATCTCTCTGGAGCCTCAGTTTCTTATTAAAATGAAGCTAATCATGTTCCTTTTATAATTGTTTATAGGTTACTATGGGGGAACTGTTATACCAGTGGGCATGAGTATGACTGATAAACTGTAGAAAGTGATACAAAGTGAGAGAATTTACTTTCCTGAATTTGTGGGCCCCGGTGATATTTGAAGGTAGACCTAATCCAGGGACTGGAGCTCTAGCATTCACAGTCCATGAATCATCAGGCAAACCAACCTCAGTCATAAAGTGAAAGGCAAGTCTCAGCTATTCTGATTTGTTGTGGTTTATGCTGTTTAAAGCCACACCTACCTATATAAGAACTAAGAACTTCTGAGAAATTCATATGAAATTCCTGTTCTATTGAGTAGAGCAACCTCAGGTCCAACCCTTTCATGGTAAGTCCAGGTTGATTTTGTTCACAGCTTGAATCTGGTTTCCAAACGTGTCCTTACGTAATCCCAGGGAGCACTAATTCTGCATCAAAGTTTAATGAAGATGGAAACCTTGAAGATCACAGCAGAGTCCTTATTCTTACCAACCTCCACTCAGTACAGCTTGAGCTTCCAAAGGGGCACAAAGGATGCTAGTGTTTCACCAGTTTCAGGACTGGGCAGAGGCACCCAGACCTCACCCTGGGCTCATTACAGTAACCCAGTTTAAGAGCCCAGAGACCACAAAGCTACTGCTGTGTGTGCTGCCACAACTACTGCAGTCATGCTGGGCTCCTGGATCATTGCAGGGCCAGGGAAAAGTTAAAAAACACAAGTAGCCTCTGGGAGAACTGCTGGAATGTTGTTTATCTTCAGACTGCAACAACTGCTCCAGTCTTTCACAACAGGAAGGTCTGACCTGGAGCTCAGACATGGAAGGCTTAAAGAGGCAAGGCCTGAAATATCCCCCACTTCTCCTCTACCTTCTATCTCCCTGCCCCACTGAACCCCTCTCTCACTCAACAATGCAGTTAGAAAACAACAACAACAACAAAGAAAACCCAAAAACATCAGTTCCGAAAGGGCTGTGACCTTGAAATAGATACAGCTTTCGGTTAACCTAATACTGGAGCCAAAATGGAGACCACCTGGTCCCACAGGACTGCAGGTGACAGGGAAACCAGAAACTCTCCTTCTTTTATTATCTTAATCCCATGACTCACAAGGTTTACCCTTTCTTGTGTGGCATTTGTGTTGTCTGATATTTTTCTCTCTGACTTCTTAAAGGAAAAATTATTATGATTCAAATTCTAAAATAATAGGCAATGCCTGGTAGCTTTAATTTAGCTCCATAGGATTCAGAGGTGTTGGGCTTAGATAGTCCTAATAAGTAGCTTTATGACCTTGGAAAATTCAATTAACCTTTCTGAGACCTTGCAAATATTCACAGAAATGTCAAGAGCCTATGTTGGGTCTCATAAAGTGATCAGATTGTAGAGGTTGTACTCAGATCTCTGAGTTCTCTTGGCAGAGAACACTGAACCTTAGCGTGGCATGAGCAGATTGTTATTGAGGTTGGAATCTCTGCACAAGAGACCATGTAGATGTTCTTGAGCTCTTTGGGAGTTCTAACAGGGAAGTGTTGCATATTTATGCCTGAGTTCCAACATTTCAACTGCTTTTGCACAATCGACTTCAATTTGGTTCTCCTTTTGTGAAAGAAGAGGGAAGGAAGGAAGCTAGAATCCAAAAAAAGTTATGTTTCTTCAGGATGAAGAAGTAGCTCATCTGAAGACAAATTATGATTAAAGTAAGAGTTAACTACTCCACACCCAGATCCTCAGAAGCATTTAACCTTTAGCATTCTGGTAGGTCACAATATACCTACTTCTGTACAAACTGACAAATGAATCCACTCCTTTCTTTAATCAGCAAACCACTAACATGCCCTGTGTTAGAAGAGATGGAAATGTCCATTATTTTCACTTTAGAAAGCCACAGAGGTAAAAAATCAACTTTGATATCAGGCAAAATAAAATGAGAAGACCAAGTAACACCCATGGTGATAGAACCCAGGGAAAGAACTAATTCTCACTGGAGGTTTCAGGAAGGCTTTCATGATATCAGTACCAATTGACCTGAGGTTGAGACCTCAGTAGGAGTGCAGGGTAAGCTCATTTCACACTGAAGCAGAGAATGGCAGAAGCAGCAAAGTGTGAGGGAACCCTCATAAAGGTGGGGAACGGCAGGCACTCAGGAGAGGCCATTATGATTGCTGGCCACACCCATTCCAAAGCCTCTGGAGAGACTTCTGCCCTCACACTGTCTACAGCATCTGTGAAGCTCAAGCCTTCTTTTTGTGAAGAGCACCATGAGTAGGTTAAAAACAGAGGATCATGCATTCAATTCCCTGCATTCAAACCCTAGCTCTCTCACATACTAGTTGTGTTACTTTGAGCAAATTGTCTAAATTCTTTAGACCTCAAGTTGCTCTTGTATAAAATGAAAATCATCAAAAAACCTGTTGTGAGATCCAAATAATAAAAATAATATGAAATACTTGACACAGTACCTGGGACATAATAAGGATCCAATATTGCTATTGATCTTTGCCTTGTTTTATTTCTCCTATTTCTACAGGTGGTTACTAAAGGCCAAGGAGTAATACATCCTTATTTTACCCTCTTGGCACAGAATCTAGAAGTGCTTTGCATAATAATAACTTCCTAAACACTTCAATGTATGAATGATTGAACTAATAAATAATAAGGGCAACAGCAAATATGAGCTCTAAGCTTTCCTATTGGAAGACTTGACTTCGACTCATATCACTGAGTGATGATTCCATTTTAGAGCATTTATGCTTTATAGATTGAGCACACATTCTGCCTATCAAAAGGTGGGTACAGGTGCACAGCTAGAGAGTGCAGATGCCAAGGTACAAGTGGAGCACCCTTGGGCCCAGTGCTTTGTCACTGCCTGGCCCTTCTCTCTGGAGAACATTTGTTTGGCCTATGACTAAATTCCATCAACTATAAAATAAAAATAACTTCAGTGACTACTTAATAGAGCAGGCTGGGATTTAGTTCAGTTAGTAGAGCACCACTCTGGAGTCTCTGAGGTCCCAGGTTCTATTCCCAGCACCACAAAAAATGGGAGAAGAACATGGCAATCCACTCCCAAGGCAATCCCAAAAAAATCAGCCATTGAAAACCCTATGAAGGTAGCTATGAGTCCGACATGACTTGACAGCACCTAACAACAACAACTTAATAAAGCGAGCTCATTGGATGACTCCAAAAGCTTCTTTGATAAGGCATTTGGCTAAAACCCAACTGGATAATGAGGTGTCCCAGGATCCAGACAGGACTGGAAGAATCAACAACATTTGAAACGAGCCCCCATGTGATTTCCTAAATTCTCACCAAATTTAGAATTATGAATGAAAAAGACCAAAGTTAGCAGCTATGGGGTACTCAAAGCTTTCAGATCACTACAATGCAAATTCAAACAAATACATAGATAACTAGTTCATTGGGTAAGAAATCGGGTTCATGAAAGCATGTATACTCCTTCCTAAATTTTCATACAGTGCTAATTTTCATTTAGCACCAGAGATATGTAAAAGATGAAAAAATATACTGTGCAAAATTGCTGGAAGTTTTTAAATGGATAACTGTAAAGAATTACAAAAAAAGAAAAAGAAAGAAAGAAAGAAAATGCCATGGCAGGTGAATATCTTTGTACTAGTGGCTTTACAAACACTTAGATATTTCTGTGTGTTTCCATATCATATATCCTAAAGAGATATTTCTGTATGATAGATCCTAAAGAGTAGATTTGCTAAATAAAAAATATGGACATTTTAAAATTGAACAGGTGCTGCCAAAATGTTCTTTAAATCTCTTATAGCAAGTTATGTTTATTATTTTGTATATGAATAGCCCAGCCAATAATCCATTAGATTTTAAAGCATTCCCCATCCCCATTCCAAAGAAAGAATAAGCCAAATATTATAAAAAATTCACTTCCATTAGAAGGTTCAACAAATTTTAATATAACCATATGATGAACAACAACAACAAAAAAACAGAAAAAAACCTCATATATCCAGTACTATAGATAAATCTCAAAAAATATGCTGAATGAAAGAAGTCAGACAAAAAATACATACTGTACATTTATATGAAATCTTCAGAATTTATATGAAAACTATACATAGTGACAAATCTGGAGTAGGACTTGAAGGGATTGTCTACAAAATGGCATTGAGGGGATTTAATGGGGAAGATGGAAATGCTCTGTATTTTGATTGGAGAGGTGATTACATCAATGAATATACTTGTCAAAACTTTAATTATGTCTCCATAAAGTTGATGGAGAAATAATAAGACTCAAGAGGGGGGTTATGATCACCAGAATTCAAACATGGTCCATATTATATTTGACCCTGGAATGTCATGTTTTTTCTCAATGTAAAAACTATATTGTTTTATTTTCACTTCTCACCTTTCTAAAAGCTGAAATATGACTTATTACTTGCACAAGTAAAAGTTTGTGAGTGTCTCTCAAGACTTTTAGAGTGAAATTCTAAGAGTTTGGGTTAGCACACAAGCTCCTTTAAGATCTCTGGTCCTTTTTGAGCTCCCTTTTCAAAATACCAAACCAGGCAAATTATCCATCCCTGACACCCTGTGTCTGTTTAACTGTTCCTCCCTCCAGGCTAAAATAGTAACCCTTCCTAATATTTCATGCTTCGAGAGCTTAATATGTGTTTCTGTCTGCCAGACACAATCTTCCATCTTCACCTTCTTTGCCAAATACCTCATTACCTCTAAAATTTTGTATTTATCCACTCCCACTATCTGCTTGTAGCATAGAACGCATAACATCCTTAATGTTGGCTTCCTAAATTTTCCCTCCTGTAAGATGTCTTAAAGAGAGGATATTGCCTCATTAACTTATTACCCCACAATGACTAACATAGAGCCTGATAGTACTAAAAAAGCATTTGCCAAATGAATAAGTATGGAAAATTAAATATGTGGGGAAAAAATTGAAAGATGACTGCCTGAGTTCTACACTCTGAGATGGAAACTCAATGGAGGAAGGATGATATGAGCTGAGAGGTAAGAGTGTGATTTTAAGTTTTACATATTCCCATTTCCTTTTGTTTGTCAAAAAAGGAGGCCAACTCAAGGACATAGAAGCTATAATTTTGCTGTGTCAACCTCAACTGAAACCAAGATAAGTTTGCATGAGACAGTAATCACTTAACTGCTCTGCTGCTAAGAAGACTAATATTTTGGCCCTTGCAGACAGGCTCAGCAATGTGATTAGGAGCCATTTGAAAAATGACACCCCACAGCAAAATGGAGCTTTGTGGCCTTTCCTTCAATCCCAGTTTCTGATCCCTTAAAACCTCCCATAGGAACATTTTTTCCCCTTTTCTTGTGTTTATGAATTGAGAATAAGAATTCCCTTCTGAGACTACCTCTACCTGCCAAATTACCCATTATTTATTTAGGCAATCTTTAAGTCTGTGTATTTAAAATAAGCCTGAAAGCTTTCTGTCAAGTCAGCCAACGTCTATACTAGGCTATGTGACCGATCATTATTCTGATTTGCCAGATGCATATAAGCAGAAAATGACTTTGTCAGGTTTGTGCTGTTTGGTCTTCCCTGTTCCCTATTGATCCTTCACAGGCAGCACTGTCTCAGTCAGCATTTGCCCTCTGCCATTACTGCCTAATAGAATCTCAGATTTGGGAAGGAGTCTTATGCTGGGTCCTTTAATTTAGTTCCCTGCCAAAAGGCTGGGGAATTTAACCTTCTTGGGCAGAGTGCTCACTCTATCTTAGGCGCAGCTCATTTCATTTTTGAACAGCACAGGCAATTTCACCTTCTCAACATATTTTTCCCACAGCTTTCACATTAGTTAGAATCTGTCCTCCAGGGCCACAGAGCACAACTATAATCTCTCCCCTATGCCAGCTCTTCTGACATATGAACTTGATAAAGGCAAGTCCACTGAGTCTTCCCCAAGTTACTCCCTCACTGGAAGTAGTTTGAGTCAAGCTTCTCTGAGGATGCCTCTGATTGTCAATATCACTCAGATGCCTGACACCAGGACCCAAGTGTTGCTATTATGTGCACTCTGACCAAAAAAAAAGGCAAGCAAGCAGAGGAGAATCATTAGAGACCTCAACCTTCAGTTGCTATGGGCTCTATATCTCCTTTTTAGTCTCGAATTTTCCATTCTGCTTTCAAACATAATTTTTTATAGTGCATTTCTATTATTGTTAGGTGCCAGTTGAGTCGGTATCCAATTCATAGCGACCCTATGTACAACAGGCGAAACACTATTGTCAGTGCTTCTCTGCTATTCATAGGGTTTTCAATGGCAGATTGATTTTTGGGAGTGCATTGCGGGTCTTTCTCCCAAGCCTACAGTATCTGGTATTCCCATGTGGTCTCCCATCCAGGTACTAACCAGTCCCAACCCTGCCTATCTTCTGAGATCTGACAGAATTGGCTGAAGCCACAGTGCTATGGCTACAGGCATTTCTATTAGCATATGTTAATTATATAAAATAATGGGTTTCATTATGACATTTTCATACATGTATATAATGTACTTTGATCATATTCACCTTCCTTAGCCTGTCTTGCCCCTGCCACTCCCACTGGTCCACCTCCTACTTTCATGTATTTTTTTGAATCTAGATTCTGCACAGGAGACAACATGCGATCTTTATGAGTCTGGCTTATTTCACTTAACATGGTGATCCCCTGTTCCAGCCACTTTTCTACAAATGTCATGATTTCATTCTTCTTTATGGCTGAATCTTGTATGTGTGTATGTGTGTGTGTGTATTCTTTATCCATCTATTCATTCATCTGTTAATGAGTACGTAGGCTGAGTCCATTACTTAGGTATTATCAGCTGTGCTCCATTAAGCATGGGTTTGCAGGTATCCTTATTGTATACTAACTTTGATTTCTTTAATTATATACCCCAGTGATATAGTTGGATCATGTAGTTGTTCTGTATTTAGTTTGAGGAATCTCCATACTGATTTTCATGGTGGCTGGGCTAATTTATCTTCCCACCAACAATGTATAAGAGCTCCTTTTTCCCTGAATGCTCTTCAGCATTTGTTTTTTGTTGTGATTTGTTTGTTTGCTTTTTGTTTTCTTCATGGTAGCCTTTCAGGCTGGAATGAAATAGAATCTCAATATACTTTGGATTTTCATTTTCATGATGGCTAAAGATGTTGAACATTTTTTCATGTATGTATTGGGCACTTTTATTTAAAATATACCTTTTAATTTACTCTTTCATTAAGCTCATACACTCATTATTCTATCTTTCCATAAGCTATCCTATTTAAAACACAACTCACGTGATATTGCTAAAACTCAAGCAGATATACAAAGAAACCTGCACAACATTTGTATATAATTTTTATTTAAGTCCCCATTCTATTTAGTGAGAGAAAATAATTTAATATTTGCAATTCTTGGTAATCTTACTCACTTTAAATTTTGATTCTGCCAATTTGTGATTTCTCATCTACCTTCTTTGAAAGAGGGGAATCTAATCTCTAAGAGGCTTATGTTACATCACAGGAAAAACATCTGTACCTAAGCTATATCAGCCTAAGCTGATCTTAGCCAATGTGTTTGTATTTTTCTCTCCTCACCAGCCCCTCTTCCTGAAAGTAGACATCCCAGCCATAATATGCCCCAAGTCAATTCCTGATATCCCATAACCCAAATCTTCTTTTTCAGTACTCTAAGCTCTGTAAAAGGTAACTCTACCCTGATTAGTTGCTCTGTACAAAAATTTTGGAGTAGTCTTTGAGTTTTCTTTTCTCACAATCCACACTTCTCATATAAAATGAGAACGTCTCAATTTTCCAAAAACATCCACAAGCTAACCACGTATGTGAATCTGCAGTGCAGTACCCTGATCCAAGCCACCATCATACTGCATCTGGATTATTGGAGTAGCCTCTTTAGTGTCATCTCTGCTTTTCTCTTACATGCTATTGAAATCAGAGCATCTAATATGATCCTGTTACAAAATAAGTCAGACAGTGTCACCCTTCTGCTCAAAACAGTGAATGGCCTCCCATCTCATTGTGATAAGCATTGAGAGCCAAAGCCTACCAAAACCTGCATGACTCTCCATCCTCTGGAAGCACGTGACCTAATTAATCTTGATGTCCCCTACTCACCTCTGGATTCCTGCACTGGCCTCCTGGGCTCCCCCAACACTTTAGGCACACTTTGACTTCAGGGTCTTTGCACTGGTCTTTCTGAGGTATCCATCCCCACATCTCTCTTTCTCGCCCCTCTTCAAAACTTTGTTCAGCAAGCCTCTCTAAGTTTAAATTTGACCATATCTCTCCAGCACTCTCCTCTCAACATTTGCAAAAAGTTTCTCCATAAGACTTACAATTTCTCTTGTACTCCTTTGTTTGCTTTCCATTCCTCTCCCTCCATTCCCCATCAGCAAAATGCTTCATAAGGGCAGACTTTTATCTTTTTTCCCCAGTTCCTCTATCCCAAGTGATAGGAACAGCATCCAGCACAAAGGTCATCACTCAAAATTTTTGAATAATCAGAATCCCACAAGTAGCTGGCCATATGTTCCATGTCACTTCCTCCTTTCTCTTTGCCTTTTCCTGAACACAGGACTTTTCCTGGTCCACAAACTTCTGTCTCTACAGAATTGCATTGACTGCATGACTATCTTCCATGCGAAGTCCAGGGCTCTATTTACCTCTGAGACAGGTCTTTAGTAGTGTTTTCCCAGACACACTGTAGCCCCATTCCTTGTTCAGTCTGCTTCCCTAGGCTGTCATGGGGCATCCTAGGACCCTGCCAGAATACATTCGTGTAGTGGAGTCCAGCTAGCTATAATCTCCGACCATCCCATTTGGGGAAAGTTTATTGCTTAACCACTCACCATCTAACTCCTTCAAGTTAACAAATGAGTAGACAGAGTCGCTTCTCAGAAATCTTTATCAGTTTCCACAGCTTATTCACACTTCTTCTCCAACTCTATGTTTTTAGCTAGCCATGGTCAGTATAAAACTTTCTATAAAAATCATTCTACTGCTTCTATGCCAAAACCCATCTATGCCACAACCTTCATTATTCCTGTTTAAATACCCAGGATCTTACAAGTCCCGAAGCATTTTCTATGAAATAGGCTTTGAAAAGCCTGCTTTAAAACTCAAAATTTGAGAGTTTTTTCCATCATGTGTTAGAGCTTATGCAGTAACAAGTCACTCTGAGGACATGAGGCTGGAGAGAGATCAGCCTCAGGGTCCAAGAAGTAGCAATGAGATAAACACATTGATTAACTTCTAAATATCTTAATTGGCTTTCCAAAAAATAGAATGCTACAGATTGATTCCTTGCCAGGAATGAAGAGTTAGCAAATATTCATAATCCAGGATCCCATGTGCCTAGCCTTTAAATCATCCTGGGCTCCTGCTGCAGGATCTTAAGGATTAGGCTCAGATCACCCTACAGATAGATGTGCAAGATTCCTTCCTTTTGGTTCATTAATCTCCTGTGCACTTGAAATCCTGGGTCTTGTTATTCTAGTATGACTTATCCAGGTGAGTTGAGACAGAGGTGTAAAGCACCAGAACCGCTGTCTACCTATAGGATCTCAGGTAGTGGTTAGTTGCTACTTGGGAAACATTAGGAAAGGCCCAAGGCTGAGCTCAGAGCAAGGGTGCAGGCCAGATGGGAAAAATATTGCCATGGCTCAGATGAGAGTGTGCAATGATGGAAATGGTGGGCAGAAACAAGAGTCTCAAGGGCTGGGGGAATCAAGAGGCATCAGGAGGAAGATTTAATCTGGGGTGTGACTTTTATTGCATTTCCAGCACATCTGTCCTCCTCGCATCCCAATTCTACTATAATCCATTGTAAGCTCAGGTAATACAAACTCATTTTCCTATCAGCAAAAGGGATTAGGATGCTAAATCCTCTGAGGGGAAAAAATTCATGATGTATTTTGAAACGGAATGCAGTATGAACGATTTTTTATTCACTGTTTTCTGTTATTCATGCCTTGCTCCCTGTCATGGCCATGAATAAATGACATTTAACAAATGTTGTTCGATCCATGTTGGCCCAGAATCACCTTAGAAGCTGAAGATCAACTGCAACACATCCTAGCTACTCATTTACAGATAAGCAAAATCAAAGACAAAATAAAAAGACATTCTTAATCTTTAAGACTCCCTTTGATAAGCAAAAAATCACCCACCCACATTTAATTGCATTTGAAATTCAAAGTACATTAAATATTGTGACAAAAGAGATCAATGTGAAAAAAGTGTGCTGCTGCATATTTATATTACACACATCCCTCTTAAAGTTTTAAAGATCCTCCTTTGTGAACTTTGGTGTAGTTTGGGGACTGGCAGAATGTGCCCTGCCACCAACTTTAAGCTAATAATGGTTTTTAGATGTATAAATTATTCAAGAAAAAAATCAAAAGAAAAATACTTTATGATTCACAAAATTTGTATGAAATTCCAAAGTTCAGTGTTCATAAATAAAGTTTCTTTGAAACATAGCCACCCTCACCCACATTGTCTGCGGCTGCTGCAGAAAATAGTAGGCGCAACAGAGAATACATGGACTGCAGAGGCTAAAACACTTACTATTCAGTCCCCACTAGATAAAGTTGTTGATCCCTAGTGAAAACCAGCCAAACTGCGTCTTACCTATTTCGGACATGT
>VMDO01001310.1:112812-156481 GCA_007922755.1 Pedetes capensis
GACTCGACGGCACCTAACAACAACAACAACAACAAGTGAAAACCAGTGCCCTCTTTTAAAAGTGAGCAAATTTAAACCCAGGGAGATGTAACATCCCAAGGTCTCACAACTTGTATGTGTCAGAGACAAATCTGGAAGCCAGTCTTCTTAATCCCCTCTAGGGTATTTCTCACCACAGCATAAAGCCTGAGAGTCCCAGGGATCATAGGTAGGGTACCAGCCAATGATTGAGCTATAAGAAATAAGTAAAGGGTTCTGGAGCATAAAAAAATAATAATACATTTCCTAAGGACAGAAACATTTTTTAAAATCCTGACACTAATTATGAAGGAGTGTGTGTAGCAAATTCACTTTACCCTAGCAATACCCTACTGTGTGATAGTGCAAAGTGACCTGTTCGGAACTGAACACAGTGGGCCTTTTGCTCAGCATACCCATCTATTGTTTGCACTTATCACTGCAATTTGGAAGGTCACAGAAGCAGGGATATGGAACATTCCATGTGATAGAGGGTGTTGGGGAAATAGTAAGAAAATCTGGGGTTGTGGGAGACACTTGAGCTCAGTTTTTTGCTGGAGGCTACATTTTTATTGTTATTTTTTTTTCCAGCTGGCATGTGTCTCCTTTGTTTTGAATAATGGAGATAATTATACATTCAAGGGATCACACGCTAAACCCCCTGAACAATTAAGAAATCTTATGGTAGGCAATCATGAGAAAATATAAGGGAGGATTACCCAGAGAGATGATGGAAATCATACTTCTTCCAGTCCCTTTCTTAGTATGGAGACCTAATCACCATTTTCCTCTCTTTCCCATGGTCTAATTGTTGATATTCCAGGCCTTGCTCAGGGCAGGCAACATTATCTCCTAAACCCTGACAGCATGAGGTCAGAGGTTTGGATGGACCTCTCTTGGGAAACTGCTGCCCCAATGATTTTGCCTCTGACCTATAGGGACAGCTCTAGGTGTGGAGGTGCCCACTTAAACAGCAGGTAGACATAGAAGAAAACCTTTCATTTTCCTCAGGCTACTAGATTCTTTCTGTAGGGAGGAAGTCACTCTGCACATCCTTCACTCAGTTCAACAATGCTACTGAGCAGCCAGCATGTGGAAACCTTATTTCAGAAACTAGAAATAATACAGTGAATAGAATACCATCCCTGACCTTCAGACCTATGTCTAGTCAAGCCATGAAGAAAGACAAAGAAAAGAGGAAATTCAAACATGTGACTTGTTAGATGTAAAAAATGAAAGTACAGATTTTCCTGTGTCTACCTTGATTTTCTTCTTGGGAAGGATTTAGCTCAATTGGTAGAGCACTGCTCTGTAGTCTCTGAGGTCCCAGGTTCAATTCCCAGCACCACAAAAATGGGAGAAGGATGTGGCAATCCACTCAAAAGTGGCAACCTCCCACGAGGCAATCCTGAAACAATTAGCCATTCAAAACCCTATGAAGGTCACTATGAGTTGGACAGGACTCAAAGGCAACTAACAACAACAACCTAGATTTCCCTGGGGCTAAGTCACTCAGAATAAATGGAATTAGCCAGGAAATGTGGTTAAAGAAGGCACTAGTTAGGTAGCAGGGATACATGGGCAGGCCTGAAAATGAAGAAGAACGTGGGTTGTTCAAAAAACCAGGGTAGTGATAACAAATCGTGGAGAAGGGAAAACCAGACAGGTGACTTTGGAAGGTGAATGACAAAGAATGGAGCTGGAAAAAACCCTTACTACCTCTCAGGAATGGTATTTTGATTCATATCCAAAAGATAAGGAAGGGAGCCTTAACCTGAGAGCAATGCAAAACATCAAAAAGTTCTTCATCATAACACTGGATGATAGGTCAAATATGCCTCTTTCTTGTTACCATAAAACAGTATTTTCCTCTCTGGGGAGTACACATTTTGACCTATTCTGCCATTAGTTGCAGGTATAGCAGTGGAGATGATGATGATGATGATGATGAAGAAGAAGAAGAAGAAGAAGAAGAAGAAGAAGAAGAAGAAGAAGAAGAAAATGATGAAAACTAATAGTATTGTAACAACATGTACCTGGCGCTATGTTAAACACTTTACCTGCATTACTTCATTTAATCCTTAACAGACATTATTTTCTCAAACTGACAGAGTCTAAGTAACATTCTAAAAAAATACAAGACTTAAAGAGAGGAGTTAGAATATAAACCCAGTGCAATTTGAATCCAGAGCTGAAACTGAGCATGGAAGTAAAAACAAAAAATAAATTAAATTCAACTTCCAACAGTTATCCTCAGTGACTGTGTGATTATTGTGATTATGGCCTTTCGCTGGCCCAAGGTTTCCTCGTATGTAAATGAAAGGATGGGTACATACTTCCTTCATCAAGTGTGATATCGATATTATTCTCACAGATGTCAGAAGGAAAATAGGAGTTTAGTTTAGACATTTGGTTCTTACTGCAAAGAGTTCAACAAAATCAGACCCTGTAGGAGGTATGTGGTTTGTGGCAGGTGTAATTCCGAATCTCTCCTCTTCTCTTCTTTATCAGCTCAGCCCCCTTTCTGAGGCATGAAATGGAAACAAGCCCCAAAGTCTGATGCCCACAACCCCGTGCTGACAGGGGACAGAAAAATACAAATAGTGGGACATCCCCCCCATGTCACTGCCATTAGGTTTTGTCCTCTTTAAGGTCCATCAACAGTGACAATCATCCAGGCTCTGTTTTCTCTCTGTCAGTTACACTTTAAGCTGATCAGGGTGAGATATTTCATTAAAGAAAACTCAACAGCTATGAAAATATAGGTATTAAAAGCTAACAAAGGATTTGGAGTGAAAATTTGCTAAATTGTGTTTCCTGGATTTGAAGTAGCCAACAGGTACATCTTCCTGAATTTCGCACAACCATCCATAACACAGAATGGAAGTCATGACTGGCAGGAAACATCTAGACCTTCCCACTTCACTGTCCTCAGGTTGCCATGGCACTATTAACATTCAGGTTGGCTTTTGAAGCTGGAAGAATAACCCAGTGGTCTCAGCTTTATAATTCTTAGACTTCTTGGTACCACAGTTTTAAAGTCCTGGCAAGGTTGAGTCAGGGCTTCAGTCTCTACCTCCTTCGAAAAAAATATGAAGAGTGAGTGATTTGTGGTATGTTCTTCTGGATGAGCTTCTCAACCCCTGGCCGCTCAATGGACATATGCCCTCTGGGATCCTTTATCCAAAGACAATCTCTAGGTGCTTATTATTCACTTTACTAGTGTAGAAGCTCTTTAATCATTGTCTCTATATGTGCTTTAATCTAGAAACTGTCAATTTATTAGCTCATAATGTACCTGAAGCTTCTCACTGTCTTACTAGGGAAGAACTAGTATAAGTTTAGATAATTATTCTTGAAAAAGCAAATTGGTGTGAGCAGAGAATATGCAAAGGCAAAATAAGGTAATTATAGTATGGAATTAAAGTCTATTTCTAAAAAGAAGTATTTCATATTTTGCTTTATGTATAGCAAGAGTTTTTAGTGCTGGCCTATAATAATAATGGGTCAGTAGAAAGATTATTTATTAGGTACCTGAAGTTATCCATTCCAAAGGATTTTCAACACCAAAGATTTTGCAAGTTGCCCTGAGAAATGCTTCTGAGAACAAAAGCAGTTAAGAAACCAGATAAAGAACATGGGCTACCTAAATAAATCAATGAAAAATATAGAGAGAATAATCAAGTCATTAAGGGAATAATGTTTAGGATACAAGGTTAGCTCAGGAGCCCAGAGAAACAAAGATGGCATCCCAGATGTCCTCTCCCAAGACTCATGTCCACATTGCTTTTTCCATCAGAAAACCTCACCTGGTGGTCTGGTTCCTCCTATTTATAAAATGCTCAAAATATTTACTTGTTTATTTATTTAGGTCACATTTCTCCCCGTGCCTCCATTCAGAAACCATTCAGGGCTAAGCATTTCATACCAGGAAAAATATCTTCTTCAACTTAACACTTCCTTCTGAACAGGAGGGCCAGCCAGGCAGACATTGGGCCTTGCACACCATTATGAATCTGTCAGCAATTAGAATTCTAAACACTATTCGGTTTTTACTTGCTTCAATCAACTTGTCACTGCAGTGAGGATTATCTACTTTCTTAACATAAACATCAACAGAGTGAGTGCAATGCCTTGCGTCCTTGTCAAAGGCACTGCCAGGGAGAATGTTAAATAGCACATTGTGCAGACAGCAGGGATCTGGGGCCTTAATGGGCCATAATTAGAGTGGGTAGGGCCTAAACTACTCTATGTGAAGCTTCAGAATTTGGTGCTTTATGTTTGGGAGACGTTGGGGAGGATCAAGGAGACTGCTTCTACTTCTCCCCCTCTGTGTCCTAAGCTAGAGAGAAAGAAACAGAAAAGGAGATAAGGCATCCAGTGTGGTATTTCCACTCAGAATCAAAGGCTCCATGCCATTGTAATTTTCATACACACCTTGGATAAGGTACATACCTAAGCAAAGGCAGGCTCCAAGAGGATCTGCTCAGCTACATAAAGGACTTAAATTCCTAGAGTTTAGCAAGAGACAAAGCCAGGATTCGACCCTCAGCAAGTGGGAAGAACTTGAGACTTCTTTATAGTGAAATGGCTAAAATGGATTAGTCTTAGAATTGGAAAATCCTACCTGTTTTGTGTTTTCCTTCACACCAAACTTCACACCAAAAATTTAGGCATATTTGGAGAACTTCTCCTTTCTGAGTAGAGTTTTGCATGTCCTACCTTTTATGCACCTGCAGCCCTACCACTGTGGTGTCCAGTCCCAGCAGATCGTGGAAACTAAGCAGGGTCAGGCCTGGTTAGGACTTGGATAGGAGACCATGTGGGAACACCAAGTGCTGTCATCTTGGGAGAAGGACCCTGCATCCCACTCCCAAAAAACAATCAGCCATTGAAAACCCTACGGATAGCAGAGAAGCACAACAATATTGTTTTGTCTGTTTTACATAGAGTCGCTTTGAGTCAGACACTGACTCCATAGTACCTAACAACAACAACAACAACAACTTTTTACCCAGCTGTGAAATACAGTATCAGTGAGCCATAATTGGAACCAATACTCTCAATGTGCTGCTTGCCCCTGAGCTATGTCCATACCATTTCTTCTATTTAGACTGCTACTCCCCTACCCTATGTGCATGCAAAATTCCTTCCCATCCTTTAATACCTCCCTGGATATCATAGCTTTACATTTACCATTCTTTCCTCTTCCTTCTACAATCTTATACCTTTTTAAAATATGTATCCCAGTCTGCCTTAAACTAGAGTCAAAGCATGTAGAGATGGGAGGAGGGATGCTTTACTCTCTTCATCTGCTGAAATCCCTCTTAGGTGGAGTATTTCTTCTATTTCTTTTCTCAGCACCCAAATATACCCAAGATAGCACCTACACACATGTTTGTGATTCAGTGCATTTAGCTATGAACTACTGATGTTAATAAATGGGGATTTGGATAGTGAAAATAAATATCTAAGATGTTTGTGCCATAGGGTAATGTTTTTGTTTTGTTTTGTTTTTTGTTTATTGGCATTTCTAGGTCAGGCTCTACTCTGAAATGAAAGCAAAAGATATAGGCAACAAGCTATATGGTTGAGTTAGGTGCCTACTTCTGCAACAAATAAGTACTTTCACAAAATTATTTGACATCAAGAACTATGGTTTTAAAATGGTTTAATAAAAATAAATACCCCAGGGAGTCAGTTTCTATTTTCTTGGCTATAACTCAGATTGTTGTGTGACCTTTGATCCTTTTTTTTTTTTTTTTTTGCCCAAACTGTAGGAGGATGTTAGCAGACTCCATGATTTCTAGGCTCTCCTCCAGCTCTGCATGCCTATGATCCAGTAATTCTAATAATCAGAGTGATTCTTCCTTCCACAGAGACCATTCTGTTTGCCACTGGTGTAGCTTTGACATTTGGAAAATTCTGGATGAATAGTCATATCAACAACAAATAGGTAAAGAACCAATTAAGCCACCTGAAGAAGAAAGAGCATCTGCTTGATGGAAGGAAGCCAGAGTCTGGAGATGTGTGAAGTGCAGGCTGGTGGGTTTAATGAGTTTAATGCGTGAAAAACCCAAGCTTCAGGGCTGAATTCCCTGGCAATGTTGAACCAGGCAGGTTTCCATGCCCTCTGTGGCCAAGCTCTATTTTAGAATGTACTTGGTGCCTGGATTCTCTCACACAGCTGTGTCTGTCTGTTAACTTTCAGGCATGGCCCTCCATTCAAGCAAAGGGATCTTGGTCATACATTGAGACTAGGAAAAAGGCAGCTAGAGGAGGAGGACAGGCAGAAACAGTCAGACAGAGCCCTGTGGTGGCTAAAGCCATGGCAGTCACTGCAACTGAGGTGTATCAGACTGGCCAAGGGGCCAGGAGAAGAGATCAGTTTGGGGAGGTCAGCAGCAAGCAGTCTTGGAAGTGACCCCGGACAGCCCCACCCTCTAAGAACTATTTCATTCAGCATCCAAGGGGCCGTCAAGATTCCTTTGCTGTTTATGTTCCCTTCTAGTTAGGACATATCTCTCAAGCCCTTGACCTATGGAAAAACTAAGAGCCAGGATGAGTCGTTTCACCAGGCTCCCACCCTTCTGCCTTCTGGAATCCCTTCTAGGGCCTAAAGTGCAGAGCTGTCAAGTCCTGCCCTGAATGCTTTAGTTAAGTGCATGCCCAGCCCAACTGAGGAAGCTGTGTCAGGGCTGGGTTAAGCTCTCCAGCTGCTAGGCATCACAGGCATCGTCGCCATGGAAACAAGCCCCTTGTCAATCATTTAGTGACACTCAAAGAGATCCATGGGACGCAAAGGGACTAAAGTCCCCAGGAAGACTATTCCTTTCTTTTCCTTAAAAAGAGATGACTGACTACATTCTTGAAAGACAGGGCATCTGCTTGCAAAATAGGTATGGCTAGGGCTGCCTTTGCATCCTGAGCCAGTGGAGGCAGGTAGTCCTCTTCTGTGAGGATTTTGCTATTGCAGCCAATTCTCTTTGATAGGACTCAATGTAAGAGGTAGAAGCACCCTCTGGTATACTCTCTCCAAAAACTTGGGTTTTTTAAAGGAAGAACTGAGGGTCAGAGGATGAATAATTTGTCCTAGGCCCAGATAGTGAGCTGGCAGGAGAACAAGGACTAGAATCTAAGTTTTGCACTCTAATTTCTCAATCCTTCCACAAGCCTGAGGTCAGTGGATTGTACTGTAAGGCTAACACGGTTTCAGAATTCTTCCTTTCAGCGGTTCCTCTTGAGGACCTGGCAGGGGCCTTAGCAATCTATTCCCATGTCATCTTTCTTTTTCTTTTTTAATTTTCAAAATTAAAATATTTTAACAGTAATTGGTTAAGAATACCCTTCCTTCCCAACATTTCTTAACCTCCCTCAATCTAACCCCTCCTGTTGGGTGTAAAAGTGGTCTTTAATATGTGTAAGATCTGGTTTAGGGAGAGTGGAAGTAGGTTTACACTTAGGACGTGGTAGGATAGAGTTATGAGTTCTCAGTCACTTTTATGAAGAGTTCAGTTACTGCTTAGTCCAATGTAGGGATGGTCTCCAACAATACCTCTACAACAAACTAGCACTAAGATCCAAAGGAAGGGCAGGGCTAAAGGTCAGACCTTATAAGGGAATGTACATGTCCTAAGGGGCTTAGCAAAGAGAGCGTGATGGTAGTGGGGAGAAGCAAGGTGGAAAATATACAAAGCCAGGAGGGATTCTGTGACAGTTCTTTCCAAACTTATGTCTCATGTATCAAGGAAACCTCATAAATGTTTTCCAAATTTGAAAGTAATTTAAAAATCTTATAAAAATATTAGCAATAATGAATTGTGAAGCTGAGGGAAACCTAGTCAAACTATCAGTAATAGTTTTACAAAAACATTTTAACCAGCAGAGAAAAGATTAAATTACCTACTTTCTTAGCAGAAAAGCATTTAAAAAATATTGTCAGATAAAGAGATGATCAATTAATGGATAAAGTATCATCATGTGTTAATAAAGGCATGCTATTTTTCTGGATTTTTGATTTGTCATTTTTGTAAGGCTTATAATATTTATGATTTGTTGAGATTAATTTTATCATTCAAAAATATTCATTTTGTGCTTCATGTTATATTTATAATATTGTATTCTTTTTTTCTTAAAGAAGTCTCCCCCTAAATCATATAAACTTTGGGCTCCATGGAACTTAGATTCACTCTTTGCCTAAAATACCTCTTTAATGAGTTGACATTAATCACAAGATTACTGAGAGAGACAGGAAGCTTCCTGGGTGGGTTTTGTGGATCAGAAACCCAAACTTGTACAATCACTGTAGCATTATCTTTATTAGAATTTAGTAATTTAGATGAATGTTAAGAATCTTTTGCTTTATTCACAGGAAGTTTTCCTTAATGCTAGTCCTTTTGGGTCAATTCCATTGCTGGTTGTAGGAACAAAGCCTTATAATACTTCACTATTACTCATCCATATGTTTGTATACTGCCTATCTCCCAAGCAACCAAATCACCCAATCTCATTTGATTTTAGGAAAATCAATTTACCTTTGGAAAATATGTCTGAACATAGACTATTCTACAATTTTACAAAGGGAGAGGATCCAATCACAGTGATGAGGTATTAAAATTTGGACTACTTAATTCTATCTCTGATATATATCCCCTGCTTTGAGAGCTGCTGTGAAGATAAAATAATGCATATGAAATATCCTCACTCAGATGCCAGCACATAAGCGCTTGGTAAATGTTAGTTTAGTGTTAGATGATTCTTTACCCATAGGTAAGCATTTGTCAACTTGGGTTCACGAAGCATGCTGATGCCTGGAGGCATTTCTTAAGTTCCTTGAAAGAAAATGTGGTCACTGCACGTAAACTTCAAATTTCTTTGCTCCAACATGCACTATGGGTTGTAAATATGAAGCAAGAAACCCAACCCATAACATTTTTGCAAACTTGAGCAGTTAGGAATCTGTACTGAAAACAGATTTTTGAGGTGTTTGTCACCTGAAAATCTAACTGATTTAATTTTCCAATTTCCCAGTTGTATGACCTTGGTCCAGTGATTCTATTTCTGTTTTTATTCCTTTATCTGCAAAAAGAGAATATCAGTAACTTATGAGCGGATAGGAGAATCACAATAAAATAAAATAAAATGTGTAATAAATCTTTGAATGTGAAAACACTTAGACAATAAAATATCATTATTTTCATACCAGCAAAATAAGATATAAAACTAAAGAAAATCAGCAAGTAACTTAAACTTCATATACCTCCTTCCACCAGCTCCCACCAACCACTACCTCCTTCAGAATCATTGGGTGAAGACAAACACGAAATATTTAATATGGTTACAGAAAATAATGTAAATGTTTACAACCTAGATAATGTAGATGTAAATACATGTTTAAGAGAAAATATAAAACAATAGTTACTGAAGACAAGCTAGCGAAATCTCAGTAGTGTTTTTATTTTCTCACTAGTGTATCTTCTCACCGTCTATAGTCATATCACCTTGGCATCCCATCTCATCTGATCTCGAAAGTTAAGTAGGGTTAGTCCTTGCATGGGGAACTGCTTGGGAATACCAATGTTATAAGCTTAGAAGAAGGACCCAGCAGCACACACCTGAACCAATCAGCCACCAAAAATCCTATAAGTAGCAGAGAGGCACTGCCATAGTGTCAGGCAGGGAACAGGGTTGGGGAGTGTTTCATTCTGTTGTACATAGCATTGCTATGAGTTGGACCCGACTCTGTGGTACCTTAACAACAACAACAACAACAAATCTTTTCACCAGTATATTTATTTTAGAGGGAAGAAGAGATTTAAAAACCAAAGCTGACAGAGAAATAGAAGTGAAAGCATATTATTTAAATAACAAATTAAAAGATAAGTAAAAATATTTAAAAAGGAAAGATGTGAAGTAGAGTGTACGTAAATTAAGTCTTATTCCTTCAGGAAGGAAGTCAATAACTAATATAAATAATGTGGAATGTAATAAAATCAATATATAGAACTATGAATCCATTTTTAGAATTATTGAAGTAGAACCAGAAAGAATGTCTCTTAAAATAAGGTACCACTAAGTTGGAAGTAGGAAGAGGTGATTTGAGAACGTGTTGGTTTCTAACACAAGCTTTTTTGTAGTATTTGATTTTCTTAAATGTTTGATAAAATATTGAAGAAAAAATAAACAACTCATAAAGACTAGTGCGTTCTTGAAAATCATTAGAAGGAAGCATCAAGATAGCCTCAGATATTCAATATTACTATTATTAAGGATTTCATCCTCAGTCTTCTCTTTCTTTATTCTACTCCTATGCTGTCTAATAAGTTAGCTTCTAGTCACATGTGGCTATATAAATTTAAATTAATTAAAATAAAACAATTTTAATTCCTTAGTCTCACCTGCCATATCTCATGGCTAATGGCTGCTGTGACGGGTAGCACAAAATTAAGAATTATGGAAGTCTCTGTTATTGTAGAAAGTTATGCTGGATAGCGCTGTCCTGTGCTCTAAGCAATTCTAAGCAATTTCATGTACTCATTCAATTTCTAACTACCACTCAGTCTTAGATGACTCTCTGACTTTTCTCTGTAGTCAAAGATTTTATCTCCTGAGCCATGTACCTTTACATGTGCCGATAGTTAGGAACATTTTCATTTAATGGCCAATAGCTCTTCAAACTCAACATACTTAGATATGAATACATTGTATTTCCCATGAAAGTTATTTTGTTTTCTTCCTACATTCCCTGTCTCTACTACTGAATTATGACCTGGAAAATCACTGGAATCAGATGGTTGATCTCCACTGCTTGCGGCTCATTCACCCTAAATAACTGGCTGGAAGAACCTCAGCTTATATAACTCTTCTTCCTGACACACCTCATCTGCCCAGAGGATCTACCAGGTCATCATGTTCCGTTTACTGTAAGTGTGACCTGTGCTTTTGCTCACAGAACTCTGTTCTCGGATTGACAAGCTTTTGACCGGCACTCTAGAGCCTCAGCTAGTCATCCATATGATTTTTTTTCTTGGTAAAGTGCCCTTCCTCACCTTCTGTAACTATGGCACATTTTGAGTGCTTCAATGTATATTTGATGTTATTATAACAAAGTCTTTGAAGAAGAGAAAGGCCTTTGGTAAAATCTAAATTCTGTTCTTTCTAAAGTAGGGGAAAAGCCCTAAGTTGGTCTGCTGTTTTATGAAGCCACACCAGAGAAAACAAAGGCAGTGGCATTACAGAGGTTAAAGCATGGTCCACCAAAGTGGCTTGAGAGCAAAATGCCTATGATATCAGTATCATAAGGTACATTTATTGAATGCCTAACATGAGTAAGGGTTTAGCTCATTTGGTAGAGGGGGCTCAATCCCCGGCACCATAAAAATGGAAGAAGGATGTGGCAATCCATTCCCAAAGCAATTCCCAAAACTATCAGCCATTGAAAACCCTATGAGAGTCTCTATGGGTCAGACCCAACTTGATGTCCCTTACCAAAAACAACAATGTTAATAAAAATCTGTGCTAGAGGAGAAATTGGAATACCTTCAAGGAGTTCAGTCAACTAGGGGAAAAATAGTTTAACAATTACCTCTGACATAAGTCAGGTTGTGGTTCTTTAAAATGACCTTCCCAACATCTGCTCCAACTTTATTCTTGTTGGTGTTGATTTGTACTGCACTAAATATTACAATTCTCATATTCCTTTGTGAGCTAGAATTGTGGATATGATTAAATTCTACTTTAACAAAGCCCCTTTACCTAGAACTATACAAGTTATTGGTCTGTACCCATACCACTTTGGTGTCCGATCCCATCAGATCTTGGAGGCTTATCAGTACTTGGTAAGTACTTGATCAGTACTAATCAGAACCTGATTAGTACTTGGATGGGAAACCACCTGGGAATATCAAGTGCTGTAGGCTTGGAAGGAGGACCAGCAACCTATTCCCAAAAAACAATCAGCCACTGAAAACTCTATGGATAGCAGAGAAACACTGACAATACTGTTTCGCCTGTTGTACATAGGGTTGCTATGAATCAGACACAAACTGGAAGGCATCTAACAATAACAATATACAAGTTATTGGCCTCTTTGTACTTTACTTTCCTCATCTCAAAATTGAAGAGGTGACGTTAATATTATAGTCATGAGAAAATTATTTGAGGATTCATTGATATAATTAATACAAAGATCTTAGCACATTGCCTGGTCCACATTACACACTCCATAAACCTTGTAATTACTGTTAAATGGAAGAAATGGAATGCCTTTTCCAGGTCCTGCTTCTGAAATACTTAAGAGGGAGAGGCAGAATGTGTCACATACACTGTGCTGGTGTAAATCGGACAGGCACAATGTGGTTCTAGAGCCACTGGATCTAACAGAAGCTTCTGATCGTTAGAGTGTAGGGAAAGGAGTGTGAACTTGGTGTCTGCTGTCAGGATAGGAGCTTCCTGATTACCCAGTTTCCTGCTTGGGTAAAAGCTAACTAATAGTTTGGTGGGGGAGCCAATGTTCCACTGTTGTTCAAGGTACTCTGTGATCAGCTCACCAGTGCCAAAGCTCCCTGTAAACCAGTCATTATGTTTATTGTTTTGCCTCTGCTGTCCATGATGAAAACCTTGCCAACCTTGTCCTCTAAACTAAAAACAGAAACAGAAAAATTCTCACTTAAAAAATAGTGTTGGAACTGGGCATGGTGACATATGCTTGTAATCCCAGGTTTCAAGAGGCTGAGGTTTAGCTCAGTTGGTAGAGTGGTGCTCTGCACAGTCTGAGGCCTTGGGGTTTGATCCCCAGCACCAGAAAAATGGGAGAAGGATATGGCAGCCCACTCCTGAAACAATCTCAAAACAATCAGCCATTCTATGAATAGAAGAAAAGCACCAACATACTGCCAGGCATGGCACAGTTTGGGGGAGTATTTCATTCTGTTGTACATAGGGTGGCCATGAGTTGGACACGACTCAATGGCGCCTAACAATAACTAGAATATGTTGCAAGTTCTAGGCCAGCCTGGGCTACAGAGTGAGACCATGTCTCAAAAACCATACAATAGGGAGGGAGCCGGGGAGAAGGAGAGAAAGGAAGGAAGGAAGGAAGGAAGGAAGGAAGGAAAGTAGGAAGGAAGGAAGGAAGGTTGGGAGCCAGGAGCTGTTGCACAAGCCTATAATCCTGACAGAAGTAGAAACAGAAGTGGAAAAATCATGAGCTTGAGGCCAGCATCCAGCATGGGCTGTATGGGAGACTCTGTTTCTAATAATAATAATGATAATGATGATGATGATGATGATAGTTTCCACATAATATAGAAAATCAAGGGGTGCTTAGGGGTTGAACTCATGGCCTCACATATACTTTGCAAGTGCTCTACTACCAGGGTGCACCCCTAGAACATTTTTATTTTTTATTTTTGAGTCAGGATCTCACTAAGTTAGTCAAACTGCCTCTAACCTCAAACTTACAATCCTCTCTCATACTGCCTCTAGCTACTGAGTCACTGGGATTACAGGCATGCACCACTGTGTCTGGTCATTGACTCAGGTGAAACTACAGGATAAAGTGTTAAATGAAAAATTTAGAATAAAAATTAACTAATAAATTAAAAAGTAAAAAAAAAGTGGTGATTATTGAGAGCAAATATGAGTTCACTAAGAGTTATAGCACCCATGTATCTGTCAGCTTGTCATGCTGTGGGGGCTTGGGTGTTGCTGTGATGTTGAAAGCTGTGTCACCAGTATCTCAGATATCAGCAGGGTCACCCATAATAGACAGGTTTCAGATGAGCTTCCAGACAAAGATGGCCTAAGGAGAAGGACCCAGCACCCCACTCCAGAAAGAACTTGTTGTTGTTAGGTGCTGTCTAGTTGGGTCTGGCTCATAGCCATCCTATGTGCAACAGAATGAAACACTCCTTGATGCTGTGCCATGCCCAGCACTACTGTCAGTACTTCTCTGCTATTCATAGGGTTTTTAATGGCAGAGTTTTTCAGGAGTGCATTGCCAGATCCTTCTCCCTCTCCTGCAGCACCTGATATTCCCAGGTGTTCTCTCATCCAAAGGCTAACGAAGCCAACCCTGCTTAGCTTCCAAGAATAGATGGGATCAGATGCCAGGGTTCCATGGCTGCAGACTCTGAAACAATTAGCTGTTGAAAAGTCTATGAAGAACAAAAAAAGCCTTGTCAAAGGTAGTGCCAGAACATGAGCTCCCAGGCTGGAAGGCAATCAAGAAATGATTGGGGAAGAGCTGCCTCCTCAAAGAAGAGCTGACCTTAATGATGGGAATGATGTATAGCCCCTAGAACCTCCATTTGCTGATATAGCATGACTCAAAATGAAAAGAAACACAGTGTCTGCAACAATGGTCTCAGATGTAAAAAGATTGTGTTCATGCTATAGTATTGGGTAGTGTTTTGTTTTGCTATACATAGGGTAGCTATTAGTTGGACATGACTTGACCCCACCTAACAAGAAGAGTTATATATACTAATGTGCTAAATTTTGTTCCTTGACTTACTGTACTAAATCAGAAAAAAATTATATATTCTATATAACATGAAGTTGACCTTGTCTCATGTGAAAAAATAGAATGAAAGAGAAAATGCAGATTTCATTATTATCAGTAAAGTAGTAAATAAAGAACAATTCTAATCTGCATTGGTCAGACTGGGCCAGTGACCTGGACATTTGAACTTCCATGCTAAGTGTTAAATCCAATATTTTAAAATAAATCTTAACAGATAGAATAGTCCACAGGCAAAGGACAAGTTTGATAATGGCCCTGGTGTGGGAATTTTGTGTGAAGAAACAAAAATAAAAATAAAACTATTATCCTTCCCTGTTGGAGAGCACCGGTTAACTACCTCCATTTGAATTGTGGCAGCATTAAGTAGGTAATTGATTTATTTTAGGTAACTTTTAAGAAGATCAAGGCCCAAACCAATAAATTTCCAAAGAAGGGTTCATATTTATAAAAACCTACTTGATGTAGCTGCTTAGTTGTAGAATTAATTGCTTTAGAAAGCAAAGAGTTCTATGTACTGGGAATGTTTGTGCAGAGGCTGTCTCTCCAACTGTTATATAGCTGGTTGGGGACATCCATGCAAGAGGCAGCTGACCTTTAGGCCCCTTTCAATCTCAGGTTCAATTACTCCATAAAGAGTGAGCAAGGAATGTAAAAGGAAAAGAAGGAATTTATGAGATGCCTAGTAAGCTTTGTAGGTATGACATGAGAGACAAATTGATGGCTCAGCAAACTTAATCCCCACACATTTCTGCACCTCTAGTATAGCGTCATGATATCTCAGATGTACATTAAAAACACAAGAGTTGATTAAACTACGCTTGCACATTCCACTTGGCTTCATTGAAAAGGGGAGTTCTTAGGTGTTTGCTAAGAACTTCTTTAAATTGAGTGTGAAATAGCATGTGAGATATAAGATCTAGGTTAAGAAGCAGCCTCATGACATTTCTCATCATATTTCACATTGGCCCGCAGTTCTGAAATTACATATGGCTCACATTATTTTGTCTTGGTTTTGAGGCTAAAGGGGGGTTAGCATAGGACATCATCATTCCTGCTTCTAGCTACAGAATTATCCTAAGGAGTTGCCATAATCAGGTGGAATAAGTATTGATCAACACTTGGTAACTCCCAAGGCCTCAGATGAAGTTCTTCCTTTGCCTCTGGGGAATGATATCTGTAAGGAAATCAAGAGGCTTGGCCCCTAACTACCTTCAGAGTACATGGTGGGAAGTGCTGACCAAAGGTGAGTTTACACATCAGTGACTAAAGTTTCCTGCCACTAAGCATAAGAAGTCACTCATGAGCAGCGTCCCTAAACCACAGCTACAGGATGTGGGCACAGGCCCTTGTATAATTGTTGGCCAAGAGCCAGTGAGCATTCATCCCTGTGCAAATACTTGGGCTTTTTCTGTTGCTGTTAACCTTTGAAAACCACAGGCATTAGCCTCTCTCTTTCTTCCCTTTGGCACAAGTCATCTCCTTTTCTCCAACTTGGTCTCTTGTGTGTAAAGAATTTCTGAGGAGCTTTTAAGCCTAAATTTAATACTTTTTCCCTCCCTCTTCTGCCCCACAAAATGCCAGGCAGAGTTAAAACTGCCTTACAGAATCTCTGCTGTCTCTACTGATTTCCGCAGCTTTGTCTGGGCATTTTGATCAGATAGGAAATCAGAGAGCTCTATGCGTGACCTTAACTTTAAGAAAATAAGGCAGTCTCTGGAAATCCCCCCTAAACAATTATGACCTATTGTTATCTCACTTCAGAGTTAGTTCAGCTGCTGTGATACATTGAGTCAAATGGCATGCCCTTCCGTGGGAATGGAGATACTACACTGGAAAGGGCAGTGGGTCAAAAATAGGAGCTGGAAGATTCAATCAAATCCCAGTATTGCCAAGAATTTACCATCTTCTTTTTGAGTAATTTCTTTCTAATTTCTAGGCCATTGCTTCATGTTCTGTGAAATGAAAGCATTGGATTAGGTTTCTATGCTTCCTTAGCCCCAGGGCTCTGTGAATTGGCTCCCTTAGTGATTCTTCAACAAAGGGACAATGAAATGGACCTCAAGGCAAAGGATCCCAAAGCAGCCAATTCATAAGTTAGATTTGCTTTTCTGCCTTAAAGGCTGGACAAAAGTCAGGCCCAACTGACTATTAGAAGGTCAATAATGGTGATTTTTGATAGTTTCCTCTCCTATAAATGTTAGAGAATCTATCAGCCTTGCATCTCTTCCCAAATGTCCCACCTCCTCACATGGAAACCTGTGCCTACCCTACTGTGCTGTTGTTGTTAGGTGCCATGAAGTTAGGTCCGACTCATGGCAACCCTCATGGGGTTTTCAATGGCTAATTGTTTCGAGATTGTTTTCAGGAGTGGGTTGACACATCTTCCCATTTTTGAGGTACTGGGGATCAAACTGAAGTCCTCAGAAAGTGCAGAGCAGGTGCTTTACCAACTGAGCTAAACCCCAGCCCACTCTACTCTAGCCATTATAATTTTTTTAATGAAAAAGCTGTCAGGTAGATATAACTGGTTCTAAGTCAACACAAGGAGAATCTTCTAGCCAGCAAAACTGCCCAATGTAAATCATGAGTCTGTGAGGAAGCTGTCAGTGTCCAAGGGGAGACTTATTGGAAATTTTCTAGTGGGAATGCTTGAATGAGATAAATATCAGGTAAAGAAGACAACTGACCAAGACACCTTTCTGGTGATATCCTTTTTACTTACTGCCTCTGTGTCTAATCCAATTCCCATTGAAATTTCTAGTTCCCTGTGGGAAACTTTAATGGAGTGTTCCATGTGTCTGTCTGAAGGAAAAACTGAGTATACTTATAGGTGCTCTGGTTTGTGGCTGCCGGTTCAGCTAAAAGACAAAAAAGCCAAGTGAAAACACCAAGTTCCAAGTGAAAAAAGTATCATCAGTAGGTCTATGGTAACCAAGAAACAATTCCTGGAGGGAACTGAATTTAGTTACCTTGGATGTTGCCCCACATTCTGCTGCAAAAATCACATTACTCTGTAGGCAGCTATTTAATTCTTTGTGTCTAATTAAAGAATTTAACCTTGTTTCACTGAACCCTCATAAGAGCTTTATGAAATAGGCAGAAATGGTATCATTGTCTCCATTTTGTATATGAGAAAGTTAGATATTAGGAAAGTTAAAGTAAGTTTTCAGTATCTCACATGATCGATTCAGCTCTCTCCAAAGAAAAAAAATAGCTAATTACCTGAACATTTAGCAATAATTATTTGGCAAATAATTGTCACTGGCCTTAAAGGATTATATCATCTCTCCAAATGTTAGAATATTGCAGTCTTTCACAATATCCATTTTATATAGTCATAGAACATGTGGAATGAATGAGAGCACAGAATTTCAAAAAGGAACTCCTTCCATCACTGGACATTTATAACTATAAAGTTCTTTCTTGAATTGCTATCCAGATTCTTGAATCCTGTTGCCCTCTGGCCATAATCCTGCTTTCTAGGACCTATCAGTTCATGGAATGTCATATTTGACAGTCTTAGTGAAAAGTAAATACTGTGGTTTACACTTCTTCATATGAAACAGCTTTGGTTCTATTAAGTATCTATCCTGTCATTCCAGATTGGATCTCAAACTAAGAAATAACTCCCTCCTCTCATCCTTCCCAAGTAACTGGCATTGAGGACGCTGCCCTGTGTCCTTCAGAAGGTGATTTGGGAACAGTCTGGCTAACATTGTAAGAGAGACAAATGTGCACAGAGAAGTCAATTGGCAGGGCAATCCTTGGTAACACAAAAGAAGGTGCTGGATATTTCAGAGGCTTCTGCCAACAAATGCTATGATCGTGAAGCATATGGGGATTTCTGAGTAGCAATATTATAATGATTTGCCAATAATGCCTGCTTCAGAAAAGCTGCCAAAACAACTACTTTTCATTCCACTGCTGTTGACAGGATAGCTAAGGATTTCAACATTTCCTCTCAGCCTGAAAAGAAGTTCCCTGCCTTGAGGACTATAACAATATTTGCCTTTGTGGAGGAAAAATGTAGGTGTTATAAAGGAGGATAGGAAAGAAATACATGTTAATGGAAGTAAACAAAAACAAAATAAAACAAGGGTTATTCAAGGTTTGGGTTGGATTTTGAATGCCTACATCAAATTGATGTCTGAATGTATCAAAGAACATGTTTTTGAAATTGAAGAAGTAAGTTTTCTGAAGAAAAGCCTTTAAAGATAAATTTTACATCATCAAAAAATTGTGGAATTTTCAATTTTAATATCAACCATGATATCTCAATTTTGCATCTAAGAAGAAAGCAAAGAGCTTGCTTTGATAATGCTTATGGCAATCAACATTCAAAACTTCTTCTCTAAATAAATTTAAGCAAAGTAAGATTGAAAATTAAAAAAAGAAAGTTGAAGAGAGAAAATATTCTTGATTGTGCAAAATTAGATCTATGTCTGCGAGACACAAAGAAGAAATAAGAGGGAAAATAGCAATGGGAACAGAGCAAATTAGGACAATGTTTTTGAAAACATGGTACTCATATTCCTCTGAGATCTATGGACAGTTCAAATGGGGTATCCCTGATCCCAGTAAAGGAGGAGGCCAGTAACATTCCCATCTTCAATTCAACCATAGTGGTCCTACTATTTTCTGTTTTATGTAGTGGGCTTCTGCAAAAGATTTCACCTGAAGAATAAAGTTGTTATTGAAAAATATTTGAAAATAAAAAATCAGCAAAAGGAAATGAGCCATTAGAAAGTCTTGACCAGGGCATGATAGGATCAAATGGTGCTTTAGGAATGTGGCACTCAAGGGCATGATAAATTGAAAACCTCATTCCTGTTGGAATAGGGAGCCCAATTAAAAGGCTATGGTAATAATCAGGTGAGCTTAATTACAGAATTGATGTAACAATATCACTGTAAGAATAAAAAGAAGAAGGAATACTTGAACAGGTTTGAAAGGAGAATGAATTCCTACTCCTATTGTTTGTTTTGTTTTGTTTTTTCAGTTGTGGGGATCAAACCCAGGGCCTTGCACTTTAGGTAAGCTCTATACCACTAAGCTATACCTCAAGCCCCAGAAGAATGTACTTGAAATCTGGTATCTGGGCATCAAGAGTACAATGCCAAGCCACATGTTGATTACTTACTATACAAGATGTATTTGGCAAAGAATTTAGACAAATCAAAACTGAAGGATTTCAGAGATGAATGAATAAGACCATGAAAATGCCACCAAGAAATCTAGGATTGGGGATATGTTAAATGTGAGAGACCACTGCAACACTGATATGTGAATGACTGTTGGATACAAATGCAAAACTGAATGGTGGAAAAAATACTAGGGATAGAGATATGGATTTGGAAGTCACCCTTCTAAAGATGGCCACTACAATAATAGAGACAGTGAGAACTAAATGAGAGAATAGATGGAGATTCCCCCCAAGTGTCTGTCAGCTTCTGGTGCTGTGGGGGCTTGTGTGTTGCTGTGATGTTGAAAGCCATGCCACTGGTATTTCAGATACCAATAGGGTCACCCATGGTGGACAGGTTTCAGCTGAGCTTCCAGACTAAGACAGACTAGGGAGAAGGACCTGGCAGCCCATTCTCAAAACAATTAGCCATTGAAAATCGTATGAGTAGGAAACATTGTCAAATACCTTGCCAGAAAATGATCCCCACCCCTCAGGCTAGAACATATTTGAGAGACGAAAGTAGAGTTGACCTTAATGACATGAACAGAGTAAAGCCACTGGGACCTCCTTTTACTGATGTGGCATGACTCAAAATGAGAAGAAACACAGTGTCTACAACAATGGGCTTAAACATAAAAAGATCATGTGCATGGCACAATGTTGGCACAGTTCTGTTATATATAGGGTCACTATGGGTCAGACCTGACTTTCAGTCAGAAGGCTAAAGACAAAGACCTGAATAATGCCTACATATAAGGAGCAGGAGGAACAAGAACCCAGAGTCTGCTTTGAGTTTATGACCAGGCACTCATTTGCTAACATTATGTGATGACATATTTTTGATGAGCTCAGCAGTGTTTATTTTCTAGCTTTAAGGAAGTTTGATTTTTCTTATATGAGACCTGGAATGTGTATCATCAGTCCAATCAAGCTTTTAGATTTCCTAATACAGTAAATATTCAAAGTCATGTCATACTATTTAAAAGTAATTAATTGTTACAGCCCCAAAATATAGTGAACTTAAACAAAATCTTCAGTAATGGCATATCTGCAGGTGATCTACATATGTACCAAAGAGTCTCAGAAACCAATACTCCCACGGGCAAGGGAATAACCAAGTTTGTTACGGTTTCCAATGAATGACATCAGCCCTGTGTAGGTCTCAATTAGAATGGGTTGAGTTAACACCATCAATTCCTTTCTTCTTCCAGATCCAGTGGAATTCTTGTGGGCATTCTGAATAGCTGGAATGAACCTGGATGTGAACCCAGACAACTGAAGAAAAAAGGAGAAGCATTGAGTTAATAAATACAGAGTAGCTCTGGTAAGACCTCCTTCCTAGCCAGTCCCCACCAAAGTTGACCACACTCCTGGGGCTGCAGTTCTTTTTAATTTGTTCAATATAAATGGTTTCAAAGAATAGTTGATATCATTTGGTTGTCTTTTAATGAACTAACTAGTTAATAGATTATGTGTGTAATAAAATTATCTGCCTTGTCTTATTTTTCATTATTCATAATTTGTACAACATTAAGAAGTCAATTTAATAAATATTTGATGATAGTCTGCTATGAATCATACACTTGTGGGGCACTGATGAAGATTTAAGGATGAGTATTAATATAGTTTTGTCCTCAAAGAAAATTGACTATGATACAGAATCTAAGAATGGTCAATTGTGGTGGCACACAACTATAAATCTCAGAATCTGGGAGACTGAGCCTGGAGGATCATGAGTTTTAGGCCAGTCTGGGCTTCATTGTGAGACCCGGTGTCAGAAAGAGAGGGAGGAAGGGGGGGAAGATGAGGAAGGGGAGAGAGGAGAGAGAGAGAGAGAGAGAGAGAGAGAGAGAGAGAGAGAAAGAGTCTTCAAAGGAAGACTCTTCATTCAATCCTTAAAGGGCTAATAAGATTTCAACAGGAAGAAATGGGATTCAACAGGTCAGGGAAGGCTGTTAGATAGCTGCTGCTTATTCTAACCTGGTACCCTTTCCACCATTTGAAATTCTTCTTCCAATGGGAGTACCATAACTTTCCTTTGGAGAACTACCACCTTCCACCTAGTTCACGTCTAGCGTTTAAGTGTTGGCATTAACACCTGGCTCAGACCAGCAAGAGATATCTATTCATTTGTAACAGAGATGAGTTCTATGATGGGCATATGACCAGTGTGGTAGCCAAACAGACAGGAGGTAAACCTGGAAGTATTCATGGTCATTTTGCACACATAGTGAAATTCATTGAGCACAAAGTCAAAAAATAAGAGTGACAGAACTAATACATGGAGAGAAACAAGTTCTTGAAAAAGTCATTTGAAATATTAGATCAGACAACTTCTGGATTTTTCAAGTTAAATGAGCCAAAAAATTGTTCTGTCAAGCTAGGTTGCATTAGATCTCTTCACTCAATGAGGAAGGTAACTTGCAGGAGCATTCTAAACAGATGTAAATAAGGATATGAATGAGGAAAGTTCATTATCTTTGTATTTCCAGAAAGTACTTTCATATCAATTGTTTCATTCCAATTAAAACTATCACTTAGGGAAGAATCATATCACCATTTCTATGTTAGAAATTCAGAAGGTAAATGAGTTCTCCACCATCCTCCACTGTCTGCACCATGGTAAAGAAAAAACACTTAGGATTAAGGGCCCACTCACATGAGATCCAAATCTATTTCCTGGGCCCCTGTCTCACTTATCTAAATCAAAACTCTTCAAGTTTATTCCAAATTCAATCCAAATTACTAAGCATCATTTATAAAGGAATAATTGTTCTTCCCATTTCTCTATGAGGAAATTTGTTTTTGCATTAAAAGAAAAGCCCAAGAGTGTCTCCCTGAGACATTTCAATTAATCCCAGAAGAAGAAGCCTAAGAGTTTTCTTAGTAATTCAAATTTTCCATGTTGGTTTTACCTTGGATTTCTATTTTAATCTAAAATATCCTTGGGCAAGCCACTTCCTCACTTTAGGTTTAGTTTTCTTATCAGTAAGAAAAAAATATAAAATGGTAGACTGTATCTATCTTTTCTAGATGATCTAAACCATAAAGAAAACATGAAGTTACATAAATGAAAATTCCAAAATGTGCTAGTTGGATATTTACTTCCCCTTTTTGAGCCTTAGTTTGTCTTTTTGAATAGAGGCCTTGAAATCTATGGTCATTAATATAATATCAGAAGTAAAAAAATATTAGTAACTTTGATGATAAAACAAACTGGAGCTTACTAGCTTCCAATAACTATAAGCTTCCAAAATCAACCAAAGTATTTGTACCTCTCTTATTCTCTTTAAAGTATTAGTCATTTAATTGGATAATATCAAAACAAATTTTCAAGTAGACTCATTTCTCTGATGCTAAGGAAGCTAACAGAGAAATAGGGTTTGCTTGTTCTCCATGAATTTCAGTCTACAGTGGCAAGAACAGAAAAATAATACCTCTTGTTACTAGTTCTGAGACCCAACAACTTTTGTGATGCTTTGGCAGGATTGAAATTTTGCTGTCCCTGAGGGATACAAGTTATAGGTACATAGCCTGGGGATCCTGGAAGTGAAATGTTTCTGGCAAAGGACATACTGCTTTCAGTGAGCTATTCCAGTGCTTTAGTTGATTATAATAAGCAGAAATAAATGTTCTTTTTTCAGCTTCCCAAAGAGAACAAAAAGGGAAGAATAAATTAATAAGACGGGCCTTTAAACACTGTTTTTAAAAAACATGAAATCTTGAGGTCAGAAGTATTCTTAAAGTTTATCAGTTCCAAGAACTCACATCACCCTGGCCATATCCTTAGGAAAGAGTCATCACAATACTCTACACAGATATTTTCAATAATGTAAAACTCACTGCCACTCAACCATGTCCATTTCATCATTGTGTATAATGGAGAAGGTGTGTGGGAGCACATGCAGAGGGGCAGTAATGGTTTCTTGCCCTACTAGTTACTAGTAGCAAGACTTAGGAAAAATCCTTCAATCTCATTGTTGTTGTGTTGTTAGGTGCCAGCAAGTCAGTGTTCCACTCATAACAACCCTGTGTACAACAAGCAAAACACTATTGTCAGCGCTTCTCTGCTACTCGTACATATGGTTTTCAATGGCGGATTGATTTTTGGGAGTGGGCTGCCAGGTCCTTCTCCCAAGCCTACAGTATCTAGTGTTCCCAGGCAGTCTCCCACCCAAGTAATAACCAAGCCCAACCCTGCTTAGCTTCCAAGATCCAACAGGATTGAACGCCACAGTGCTATAGCTGCAGGCTTCAATCTCACTTAGCCTTAGTTTATCATCTGAAAATGTGGAAACAGTAATAGTAATGATAGTAATAGTAAAATATAACCTCATTAGATTGTTGTATGGATTAAATGAAGTACTTAAAAATAATTTATAATCCATATTATTTCTAGGTATAAATGTTGTCATTATTTACAGATTGGAAAGTCTTACTTAGTCCATTCTTTGACTTAACAGTTTCCAAAATGCATCATAGAAAAACTTCAGAAAGTGTTTTTTAAGTTATAAAGAGTTTCATGGATGTCAGGTGATACTTTAAATTCTACTTAGAAACCATAACTTAAAAAAATGTGTTGAGCCTCAATGAATCTCCTCTAATGTATTTGTCAATTTACAAAGGGAAAAATAATAACTTTACAGTGGGCAAACTGAGCATATGCCATTTTAAATGAGCCATAAAAGTTACCACCACTAGTAATAAGACATACAGACATCAGGACATCGAAGTGTGATGCAGTGTATCATGTCTGCAGTAGCTGAAAAAGAAGACCTCAAACTAATCATTAAAAAGCATCAGCCAAACCACAATTGAAACAATCTACAAAATAAATGACCAGCATTTGTCAAAAGTGCTGAAGATCATGAAAGCAAAGGAAATACTGAGAAACTGCAACACATTGTAGAAGAATAAAGAGACAGCAACAACTGAACGTAGTGTGGACTCCTGGGATTGAATCCTGGAACAGACAGAGGCAACAGGGATAAAATGTTCTACAATTCTACAATTCAAGTAGAATCTGCAGTTCAGTTGAAAGTATTGAACCTATGTTTCTTTTCTAGATAGTGATAACTATGTGAATAGTTATGCACATTGTTAGAATTAGAAAATGCTGGATAATGCACACATGTATTCTTTACTGTTTTTGTAATTTTTTAAGTATAGAATTATTTTAAACTAAGAGGGTGTTTTGTTTTGTTGCAGTACTGGGGGTTGAACCCAGGGCCTCGTACCTGTGTGCTTTGCAAGTGCTGGACCACTGAGGTGCACCTCTGGCCCAATTTTTTTTTTTTTACTTGTTTTGAGACAGGGTCTCGCCAAATTATGCAGACTAGCAGACTACCTCTGGTCTCGAACTTGCCAACCTCCTGTCTCCTCCTCCCCAGTTGCTGGGATTACAGGAAAGCACCACCACACCCAGAAAAGAGTTGTTGTTGTTTTTTTTAATCTATATTTTAGAAGTCCTAATTATTGCCGGGTGCCATGGCAAACATTCGTAATCCCAATGATTTGAGAGGCTATGGCACAAAGATCGTGAGTTTGACGCCAAAGGCAGCCTGCATAACTTACTGAGACCTTGTCTCAAAATCAAAAATGAAAAAGAGGCAGGGGCTGCAGCTCAGCGATGGAGCATTTGCCTAGAACATGTGAGACCCTGGGTTCAACCTCCTAATACCTAATATAAAAGAAAAGTGTTATAATTACTATCTTCAAAGATTGTTGAAATTTTCCACTTGATCGAGGAGATAAATTAAAAGAAAAGTTCACAGGACATTGTTACGTTGTTTTTCTTATTTCTATGTTTATGAATGGGCTGGGATTTAGCACAGTGGGTAGAGCGCTGCGCTGCAATCTCTGAGGTCCCGAGTTCAATTCCCAGCACCGCAAAAATGGGAGAAGGGCCTGGCAATCCACTCCCAAGGCAATCCTGAAACAGTCGGCCATTGAAAACCCTATGAGGGTCGCTATGAGTCGGATACCGACTCGATGGCACCTAACAACAACAACAACAACATGTTTATGAATAAACAACTATATGAAAATTATATAAGCATTAGTGAATTTTTATTAAGAATGTTTTCTATACATTGATACAATTAAATTCCCTGAAGAATTTTGTATCCAAACCAGCTGAATAATTTTTTTATGTTTTCCATTTCAATTTTTTTCTGGATATTTCCCACCAGATATATGCCAATAAATTTTGATTTTTGTTTATCTTAAATTCAGCCATTATAGGTTTTCTTTTGAGACTATTATTTTTCATATTATTATTCTCCTGGCTTTGGTTTTAGTTGTCAGTTTATCTTTTTGGGGGGAGGTACTTGGGACTGAACCCAGGAAGGGTCTCATGCATGCTATAAGTGTTCCACCATGCAGCTGCACACTCCAGGCCCTTTTTCGGTTTTGAGACAGTGTCTTGCTAAGTTATGCAGGCTGCCTCTGGCCTCAAACTCACTATCTCCTGCCTCAGCTTCCTCACTCATTGCAATTACAGGCATGTACCATCATGCTAGCACCTTTAAGTTTTTAAATTAAATATAACTCCGTTAACTTAATACATGTAAAAATAGTGTTCAGCTCTGCTAGGACTAACTTTCCTTAGGCAAAATTTTGCTTCTTAATAACAGAAATAATGTGTGACTTTTCAATTTGTTTATCATTTCTGTAAGTTTGCCAAATACCATTTTAGTTTTAGACACCTTAATTTTTTGTGTATATACAAATTATTTCCATCAGTATTAGTATGATAAATTAGCTCTCGTTGTCATTAACAGGTGGATATTTACAAAGCACCTATGCCATACTTTGGGTATTGTTTAAGGTTCTGTGAGTAGACAGACAAGAATATTCTCTCATGGAGCTTATATTCCAGTGATAGGGGACAAAATATAAAAACAAGAAGATAGAAGTGATTTTGATGGCTATAGACTCCAGGAGGAAAATCAGTGTGATGAAATACAAAGCAAGGGGAGTGATGTTGCTTCACAAATCCATGCTCAGGGAGAGTCTATCTGAGCAGGCAAAACTTGAGCTGAGTCCCAAACCAGGAAAAGGAGACAGGTGGAGAAGATATTCCAGGTAGAAAAAAGTAGCACATGCAAAGATTGCAAAGTAGAGATGAGTTTATTCAAGAAACACAGAAAAGGTCCATAAGGCTGGATCAAAAGAAAGACTTTGGAACAAGCGACACAAAGTCTTTGGGGCCATATCAAGGACTTGGGATCAAAGTAATTTTAAGGAACTCAATGCTGTATGATTCTTCAAAAAGAATCCTGGTTATAGTGTGGAGTCAGGAGTGGAAGGCTATGATGATCAAGAATGAAAGCAAGAAGACAAAGTGAGTTTGGAGGTCACTTCAGTACCCCAAAGTAAGAGAATGGTAGCTTGGACCGGGATATCAAGAGAAAACAGAAGAAATGGTTGAATTAGGAACACTGAGGAATATAGGACCATAGACAATTAAATATAGGAGTGAAGACAAGAGGGCTATCACCTAGAGTTTTGGGCTGAGAAGCTGGATGGCAAGTGATATTAAATTAGGAATTCCTGGAAGTGTTAGGGAGAGGTACTGAGATCAGTAATTCTATCTATGCCAGGTGCAGTGATGCATGCTTGTAATCTCAGCACTTGGAACACTGAGGCAGGAGAATTGTGATATCAAGGCCAGCCTGGGCTTCATAGCAAGTTAGATACCAGCCTGGGCTACATTGTGAGACTTTGTCTCAAAACAAAACAAAACAAAACAAGAAAAAAGAAAGAGAAGGAAGGAAGGAAGGAAGGAAGGAAGGAAGAAAAAAAAGAACAAAAGAATTCCACTTAGGTAAGTTGAGCAGTCTAACCAGTAAGTGTCTTATACATTTCCAGGAGGCAATTAGGTACGTGAGCCTGATCAATACAGATGAAAGTCCATCCCTATAGTTAAAATTTCCATAATAATAATGATTAGAGATACAGAAGCAAAGAACAGTATTTATAAAGTGAGGTTAATAACCTAATGAAGGTAAGATAAAAAACACAGGATAGACATAAACAAAGTCAGAAAACTCTTATTAAACAAGTTGCTAGGCATTTGGGGCAATGCAAAGTAAATCTAATATGTCAGCTGATATTCAGAGTGTTTCAGAGATTTTTCTAAAGTCAAAAAAGTAGTAAGAAGCTTGGTATGGGCTTACACCCAGATCTTATGATTTAACTCTTAAATTTCTTTCTTCTATGCAACGCTGAATGGGAGAAGGACTTGGCAACCCACTCCTGAAACAATCCCAAAGTAATCTGCCATTGAAAACCCTATGAATATTTGAGAAGCATGACATAGTGCCAGAGTATTTGTTCTGTTGTACATAGGATTGCTGTGAGTCAGATTGGATTTGATGGCACCCAACAACAAGCTTGCAGCTGTACCACTGTGGCATCCGATCCCATCAGATCTCAGAAGCTAAGCAGGGTCAGGCTTAGTACAGGTTAGTACTTGAATGGGAGACCTCCTGGGAACACCAGGTGCTGTAGGCTTGGGAGATGGACCTGGCAACCCACTCCCAAAAGTCAATCCACCATTGAAAACCCTATAAATAGCACAGAAGCACTAACGATAGTGTTTTGCCTGTTGTACGTAGGGTCTCTATGAGTCGGACATCGACTCAACAGCACCTAACACCACCAAAAACAACATGTAATACTGATGCTATGAAAGGTATTATAAAATTTTCATGTATAGGACATTTAGTATTCCAATTCTGATACTTAGAAAATATTCAAGTATCTCACTTTCAAAAAGGGTAGAGAAAGTACTAAGTTCAGTAATTTTCAAACCACGTTCTTTAGAACATTACATTTGCTTCATACTTTGGTGACCACGTATAACTTTATCATCCAACCTGGATTCTTTTAAAAAACAAGAAGGTGAAATTGTTAATGATGCTGGGACAACAGGTCCCTGTTATGGTTTGGAATCTGAACATCCCCAAAGGTCAGGAGTTTGAACACTGGATCTTTGGCTGGTAGTGCTGGGAACATTGAGAAGTAGGATTCTAGCTTCACAGAAGTGGCTCCCTAGGTAGGGGTTGGAAATATTTAAGCCAGGGCCCTGACCCCAGTCACCCTCTGCTTCCTGATCACCAAGACGTGAGGTTCTGTTGCCACAGACCTGCAGCCTGCCGCTGCCATACCTGACCCATTGTCATTATGGACTGATCCTCTAACCATGAGCTATCAATAAATGTTTTCTCCTGTTAAGTTCACTGTTTGGTTTCTCTGTCACATTGTTTTACCACCTGACTAATATAGTCCCTGAGGATTTGGGAAGAGGGTACAGAAGAAGAGGCAAAAACCAAGCAGTGCTTCAGCGTCTTCAGTCACATCAACCAGAGATGCAATATTTTCATCCATTTTGTACGTCTGGGTTCTGAGTAAGGTTTCATTTTTAAAAGGTGCTTTTTAAAATGAAAATCATTAACCAGGTTTCCTAGGTACCTGTAGCTTCAATAGTCTATAATTCAATTCACAAAAATCTATAGGGTCTGTTCTTCCATTTACCTTTCACTTATCTTTTGAAAGCAAATTCAGATTCTGTCTCTCTCACAATGACATCCTACATATTCAAATTTTAAAAATAACCTTTTCTTCTATTGCAGCTCGCTTATTTCACTCAAATATATCATCTTGTTTTCTAAGTAGTGTTACAAGTGTGGCTGCTATATAACTCAACCAAGATTTCTCTAGCATAGAATAATTGCTATTTGAGGCTTGATAACTTTTTTGCTGTGGGAGAATGACTTCTGCATTTTAGGATGCTAAGCAGGCTGAGGGCCTGCAGCCATAGCCCTGTGGCATCTGATCCCATCAAATCTTAGAAGCTAAGCAGGGTTGGGCTTAGTTAGTACTTGGATGGGAGACTGCCTGTGAACACCAGGTGCTGTTGGCTTGGGACAAGACCTGGCAACCCACTCCCAAAAATCAATCAACCATTGAAAACCCTATGAATAGCAGAGAAGCCATATAACAGTGTTTCGCCTGTTGTACATAGGGTCACTATGAGTTGGATACCAACTTGATGGTACCTAACAACAACAACAACAAGCAGGCTGGGGTTTATCTCAGTTGGTAGAGTGTGCTCTGCACTCTCTGAGGATGCAAATTTGATCCTCAGCACCATTAAAAAAAAATGAAAGAAGGACGTAGGAATCTACTGCTGAAAAACAAATCCTGAAACAATTAGCCATTGAAAACCCTATGAGGGTCACTATGAGTTGGACTTGACTCAATGGCACCTGTCAAAAACAACAAAACAGCTTCTCTAGCATCTGTCCACAGATACCAGTAGTGCTTCTGTCCCAGATATGACAACCAAAAATATATCCAGACATTGCCAAATGTCCTCCAGTGGCAAAAATGACTTCCTCCTAAGAATCACTGAACTAAGCTATGTTTGTTGTTGTTGTTGTTAGGTGCCGTCGAGTCGTGTCTGACTCATAGTGACCCTCATAGGGTTTTCAATGGCAGATTGTTTTCGGATTGCCTTGGGAGTGGGTTGCTACATCCTTCTCCCATTTTTGCGGTGCTGGGAATCGAACTCGGGACCTCAGAGACCGCAGAGCGGCGCTCTACCAGCTGAGCTAAATCCCAGCCCAAGCTATGTTTAGGGGCAATATTTAAGGCACAGAGGCAGGAGGATCACAAGTTCGAGGCCAGCCTATGCTATGTAGTGAGAACCTATCTTAAAAAGAAAATGTAAACAAAAAAGGAATAACAGAACCAAAGGGCATACAGCACGATGTAACAAGAGTACAGGGATCAGATATTTTGTGCTAAATTGCCAGTAAGGCACTTTCCAGCTGTGTGCCCTTGGGCAAATTATCCAACCTCGTTGAATCTTATAATTCTCTTTCCATAAAGTAAGAATATTAATAGTATCAACAACAGCATGTAAAGATTGAATGAAATAAAGGGTTTGTATATGATTTTTTGTGTATGCATATATGCCCTGTGTTTATGTGCAGTAGGAAGGGTTAGGGAAGTGGAATGAGATGAAGTTAAAATTTGCGGTCATTGAAAGGTCACAAAAGAGGCTTATGACCTAAAATCAATAAATATTAACTGTTTTTATCATTGGCATCATCACCATGATGTCCTAAAAGCCAAAGTGCAGTTTATCTCAACATTTCTATTGCCAACACCCTCTGGATTATTAGGATGCATTTCTAGAGATCATGGTTTGTCAAACTGGATTAGTGAATTCTTCCTCAGTCATGAGTATTCACACTGGCCTCAGAATATAAGTGTTGGCAAGAAAAAGTTGACACTCTTTCATACTTGATAAACTTGGCATTTCATGAGCGTCAGATGCACTTCATTTCCAGCCATTTCTGTGAGCCCTCTCAAGAGGAGAAGGCATGCTTACGGAGGCAAGCGCTGCCCTGAAACAGAGGCAGAGAAAAAGGCCATGTCCCCAAGCTGGCTGGGGAGCATTTCAAGCACCTGAACTCAATCTGTGTGACAGGAACGCTGTGTCATCTGATATGAATGCCACCAGCCACATAGTTTTCTCTAAAAGCTTTAATACACTCACCTCTGCCTCCCTCTTTTATTCTAGTCTCAAAAACAAAGGGTCAGATTCTCTCAACTCCCATCACACAGGGGCTTTGTGTTGGTTAGGGTGAAGCACAGCAGCGTTTATGGGGAAAGGGGGAGTGGAGTACTCTTCTTGACTTGACAGCAGTTCTTTAGCAGCTAAGTGCCTGGGCCTGGTGCTTCAGATGCTGCCTGCCAGCAATTCCTTGCCTCAGTCTCAAGTTTTCTTTATTACACCAATCACTTGTTTCCTGTTTACACTGGGCAAAGAGGCCAGGTTTCATGCCTGCAGGCCCACATTCCTCAGCTGAGCAGGTTTTCCAAGCCTTCAGGCCACAGGTTTCAACCTCTCCCTCTACAGAGAAGAAAGCACCCTGGGATAAAGAAGGAGCCCATCCAATGCCAAATACTTCTGAACTGATATTGCTGGTCAAAATGTATATGTCTTCCACGTGCGTTTTACCTGGAATTATCTTTAGAGAGACACTGTGACCATAAGTTCAAGGATATAGAGAGAAATAATATGATGTGGCAGAAGCTGCTTTTCTACACAAGAGGTTTCCTCTCCTTCTAATTTCCATTCTCATATCCACTCCTCCAACCTTCTGCTTGCACTCTCTCTCTTTCTCTCTCTGTCTCTGTCTCTTCTCTCTCTCTCTCTCTCTCTCTCTCTCTCTCTCTCTCTCTAAATTCCAGTTAAGATGAATTACTTTTTATCCAAGAACATTTCATATACCTTTATAATGTATAGCTTTTAACTATATCCCCTTTATTTAAATGTCTTTTTTCACCTTTGATGCTTAAATTACCCATACCTTGAGTTTCACATCAACTGTCATCACACCTGTTAACTGTTTGATTTATCTGTTCCCTCTTCTGGACTCCCATTAACACTCTATGGTCCCTTTATTAACTATTTTAGCACATTAAATAATAATTTGTTAATTAGCTTTCTGCCTCCTCCCTTTACATAACAGGTATCTTGAGGGTAAAATTCACTTTATACTTCTTAGTATCCCAGGTTACTGGCACACTGCTAATCATGTAGTGTTCAATGCCAGGGAGGTATTCAATGAGTGTTTAATGAGTGAATTAATGTGAAGGGAAACCAAGGAGTGAAGGATATAATGTTAAGTTTGATTGCTTCATTTTCAAGATCCCCTTGAAAAGATGGGTCAAAACCCTAGGAACGAGTAAAAGTGGTTGTTCTGTAGATTACTTCGAGTTGATGTAGAGCATGTACAATCCAGTCAGTATTATTCACCACTTTGTGGTTCAGCCACTAGTTCTTCCCAAAACACTCCATACACTCCAGCAACTCAGCAAAGTGAAGGTTAAAGAAGACAAAGCTAAGGCTACAAGTTGCAAAGGCAAGTGGATGAAATGATTGAAGATAATAGAACCAGATTGCAATGTATAATATCCTGTCGAAACATCATATCAATGAATGCAAATATACACATGTCTCACTCCCTCTCCATCTCCATCTGTCTCTCCCATTCACACAGGCACATACAGAGTCAGACCTATACCCACCCATACCCACCCACACCCATCTACCCACTCACACAGAATTCCTTCAGGTTTACACCCATTTCCCTGAATATTAGCAAACTTCAGGTGTGTATGTAGAATGACTATTATATGGCTTTAGTCAATTCACATACTTCTTATGATTGTCTTTATTTTAAAAATTAAGATATCTATCCTAATCCTACAGGGTCTTGTTAATTGACTTAGGTGACATATCATTTATGCTAACATCAAAAATTATAAAGTATAATTACATAATAATAATACTATGAAATATATGTAATAATATTATGTGATATAAACATTACATAAAATATGAGATTTTTTTATGACTGATACTAGTAAAAGCAATGCCTAAAACCTAGCCTTTTATACTTTCACAATTGTTTTATATGAGTAACATAAAGTATGTGTGTGTGTGCAGCTTGGAAAAGATTTGTTAGGTGGGGAGGTAAGTAAGATCGTCTAGCAAGAGGACTTTTGATCATCCTATCTGCCAGATGTGGAAGTGGTCTACAGTTAATGAGATGGATAAAAGGAGAAATTATGTGTGTGGGGGAGCATCTGTGTGTAAATTTGGTAGTGATTTGTAGATCAATGTTAAGAGACTTGGGATAAACTTGAATTTGAATGCAGTTGTGTCCATTACTACCACTTCCTTGGGTATCTCCCTGATCATGTGGCCCAATGACTCAGCTTTGACCTAATGTTATATAATCTACAACCTATATCTATAGCTCGGCTTTCTCCACAAACCTATAGACCTAAATTTTTAACTGCTTGACAATCAACTCAAACCCCCATTCTATGGACACTTCAAACTTGTTGTTGTTGTTGTTGTTGTTGTTAGGTGCGGTCAAGTTGGTATCCGACTCATAGCGACCCTCTGTACAACAGGGGAAACACTATTGTCAGTGCTTCTCTGCTGTTCATAGGGTTTTCAATGGCAGATTGATTTTTGGGAGGGGGTTGCCAGGTCCTTCTCCCAAGCCTACAGCTTCTGGTGTTCCCATGTGGTCTCCCATCCAGGTACTAACCAGGCCCGACCCTACTTAGCTTTCGAGATATGGTGGGATCGGATGCCACAGGGCTACCGCTGCAGGCTTCAAACTTAACATGTCCTAAACTAAACTAGCTTTTAGCCATAACACTGTGGTGTCCAATCTGGTCAGATCTCAGGAGCTAAGCAGGGTCTGGCCTGGTTAGTACTTGAATGGGAGATTGCCTGAGAACACCAGGTGCTGTAGGCTTGGAAGAAGGACCCAGCAACCCACTCCCAAAAAACAATCAGCCATTGAAAACTCTGTGAATAACAGAAGCACTGACAATAGTGTTTCATCTAATTGTACATAGGGTTATTGTGAGTCGGACACTGACTCGATGTCATATAACAACTACAACAAGAAAATAAATAAATAAACCCCCAAACCTACTGTTATTCTAGTTACATCTATTCAAATTAATGGAATCACCATCTGCCCAAGACAGAAACTATATCATTCTTGACTTCTTCATCATTTTTAAGATCCTGTCAGTTACTTGCTTTCATTCATTCTATGCTAAATAATTCAAAATTTGTTCATCTTCTCTCTCTACCACTGCTCCTAACTTAGTTCAGGCTCTTATAACTATTATATAAGCCATTATAATCATAGTAAGGGTATATATACCATTAAATTCCTGCTAATCTGAATCACTTTCCCTCTATGAATATGCTTTCATGTACCTCCACACCTTTTCATATTATCCAAATTTCTGTTTTAGTTAATTAGAATTCACTTTAAAATCTCTGCATTTTTATTTGCCTCCTCTGTTGTCTTAAACAAAGGCAAGAATCTTGTTTCATTTGTGGTTTTATCCTTAGCAACAGTCATAATACCTGAATTTTGTAGGTGTCAGAAAATGCTTGTTGAATAAAGAAATTTTATGTACTATGAAAAGTCACTGGGTAAAAATAAATTTGAAGATTTTAATGCATTTTTAATAAGAAGTTATTTCATTAGATTGTAAATAATTTGATTGTGTTTTACTTGGTGCCACATTATTCCCTCCCCCTGTACCACAATAAGTTTGTTAAATTGAATTAAATTGCTGCCTGAAGTTGACTTAGTTATGCATTTCTTCCATATTCTTCTTTTTTCCCTATTTCATTCATAAGGGAAATGGAAAAACCAACTTATTACAACCTGTAAAATCTCATGTTATGAGAAAATGTTCACATAAAAGGGATTCTAGATCTCCCAATTTATCTTTGTTCTTATTCATTCTTTTGTATTACTATATCTGAGTTTTAATCAAAACTAATCCTGGAAAATGTCCTAAACACAAATAATATTATGACCTAAAACCAACAACAAAAGGAAAACTAAGACTCAAAGAAATGAATCAAAGTACTCATCAGTTCATAACTCAGATGGAGGTTCCTTATTTTTTCCTGGAGAGTTAGGACTTAGGGTGGCCTTTGAATAAGAATTGGCTTAGCAAATGAAAGTGTCAGACTGTTTCAAAGATAAAAAATTATTTGGAATAATAATTTATGCAAAAAAAGCATTAAAATAAACACAGCAGATCTACAAAGTAGATTAATTGACTAAACCCTACCAACCGACCGATCATTCCTCATGCTTTTGTGAGGGCACAAACATGCCCATGTGTCTGCCCACACTCTTTCTACCTATTCTATCTATAAAGAGTTGTATGAACATCGTTTCCATTTTAGCTCTTGCTCAAGGGAAGGCCAGGGCAAAACGCAATGCTCTATTCTACTAACTACATTCATAGATATTCGTTGTTGTTGTTGTTGTTGTTGTTAGGTGCCATGGAGTCGGTATCCGACTCATAGTGACCCTGAGTACAATAGGAGAAACACTATTGTAAGTGCTTCTCTGCTGTTCATAGGGTTTTCAATGGCAGACTGATTTTTGGGAGTGGATTTCCAGGTCCATCTTCCAAGCCTCCAGCACCTGGTACTCCCAGGCGGTCTCCCATCCAAGTACTAACCAGACCCAACCCTGCTTAGCTTCCGCAACCTGACAGGATCGGATGCCATAGGGCTACAGCTGCAGGTTTTTCATAGATATTTAGAGAATAATTACCCCCTAGTCATTTCAATATTTTACTTTTCATTTTTTAAAAATTATTTGAATGTATTGTATGTGGCATTTCTCTGAAGTTCATACAACCTGTCCTTTAATCTTGCACCCTGAACTTCTTCCAACAAAGGACATTCAGAAATAAGTACTTAATGTGCCAGGGATGAGGGATAAGAGAAGACTTGGGCAGGAAGTGATGAATATAAGAACTAAAGCAGTATTTATTTTTTATAATAAAATTCAACTATTAATTCTGTATCTGTATATTGTTTTAGTGCTTAGAACCAGATTTCCTTTAAAGGAGGGAAATATCTTTGAGAAAATACATTATTAAGTTTGTTTGTTTGTTTGTTTGTTTTTGTGGTACGGGGGGGTTGAAGCCAGGGCCACATGCATTCTTTGCAAGCACTCTACCACTAAGCTAGCTGCACTCTCAGCCCATTTTTAACTTTTATTTTAAGACAGGATCTCGCAAAGTTACACAGTCTGCCTCTGGCCTCAAACTTGTGATCCTCTTACCTCTGCCTCCGAAATTGTTAGGATTACAGTCATGTGCCACCATACATAGCTTTTATCAACTTTTTTTGACTTGAATTAATATATATTTAAAAAGAAATGTTAACTTCTCTGCATTAATAATGATAATAATGAAAAGAAGATGAGTTTAAGGAGGGATAAGAGCATAACAGGAGAGATAGGTTGCTGGAACAATTTGTTACAGTATCATTTATTATTAATAAGGACTTTTTAAAAAAGAGAAGTCTGAAATTGCCTTTGAAGTTAAGAGAATTAATAGGTACAAACTGCCAGTCTATCTCTGACACCCTCAGTAAATCTACTCCTACAAAAATGTCTTTGTGTCAGTGTTATGTTGTTCTTCTTGGTTTTCATTTTGTTTTGTTTTGTTGGCTTTGGGTGGTAACAAGTCCGGCTAGAGCTGACGTTGATGCTTTGGTTGAGGGATTGTGAAATAGGAGTATCACATGAAGTGTAGCAACATGATCCATACACTGAACTAATTTAGTGCCTGCAATAGCTTGGATCCAGAGTTAAACTATGATACTAAAAGCCCCTGAGGACATCTGCATAAATCTTGATATGACCATTGGCTTTCCTGTGAGTAGAATGAATTCAAGCCAACTTCTCCTACCTCTTAGGGTGAATTAAGACCCACATTTACCCTCTAATCACACATAGAGTCCCTCAAACTCTTTTTAAAGTAGGGAACTCATCAATTTAAAATTATTTGTTTACATATATGTATATATTATATATACACATACTTGTATAAGTTGTTTTTGTTGTTGTTAGGTGGCATTGAGTGGGTGTCTGACTTACAGCAACCCTATATACAACAGGTGAAACGCTACTGTCAGTGCTTCTCTGCTATTCATAGGGTTTTCAATGGCAGATTGATTTTTGGGAGTGGGCTGCCAGGTCCTTCTGCCAAGCCTACAGCACCTGGTATTCCCAGGCGGTCTCCCATCCAAGTTCTAACCAGGACCAACCCTGCCTACCTTCCAAGATCTGATGGGATCAGACACCACAGTGGTACCATTGCAGGCACTTGCATAAGTCAATGTGTTTAAAATAATGCAAGAATTGTAACATGTCATACAACCATAAAAGAACTTTAAATGCTAACTGCCAAGTTTTGAACTTATGGCAAATGAATTATAATATTCTAAAAAGAATGATGCCTGCAGCTGTAGCCCTGTGGCATCCAATCCCATCAGATCTCAGAAGCTAAGCAGGGTTGGGCCTGGTTAGTACTTTGATGGGAGACCTCCTGGGAACACCAGAAGCTGTAGGCTTGGGAGAAGGACCTGGCAACCCCCTCCCAAAAATCAATCTGCCATTGAAAACCCTATGAACAGCAGAGAAGCACTGACAATAGTGTTTCCCTTGTTGTACAGAGGGTCTCTATGAGTCAGATACCAACTCGAAGGCACCTAACAACAACAACAACAAAGAGAATGATAGAATATAAAGGTAAATATAAAAGGGACAGAAAAGATATGAGTTTCTAGGCCTATTATAGGAAAACAATCCTGAAACAATCAGCCAGTGAAAACCCTGTGAGGGTCACTGCGAATGAGATACAACTCAACAGCACCTAACAGCAACAATCACACATTTGGCCTTGTGAAAATATGAAATTTGATCTTTCACTGAATTTTCAGCTCCAACTCTTTGGCTTTCTGACTATTTAGAGTGCCCTCACACTTAAGCTATCCGGGGATGATGAAAGAATAGTACAAGGGACTGTCCGTGCCACTGATGAGTTTAAAATCTACTTGAGGAGGTAAGATTTGGAGACAAAAAACAAATGACAATTGCTTTATACTTTATGGAGCATTTACATACATTGTCGATTTAACATTACAGTGATGACACAGTGAGCCTGGGAAGAAGGGCAATGTTCAAGTGACAATCAAACATGACCATGGGGCCATTTCTGACTGAACATACTTCACACAATTCCATACTTCTTCTCAGAATAAAGTAATTAGGATTTAACTATATTGAGAAAATTATGTGTATCCTATTGATAATAAATGCAATCAAACAAACACAAATATTGAAATTTCAACAATATTACATTAAAAGAAATTAACAAGAAATAGCATGCTATGGTTAATATAAATATAATATATGGTATGTTTACATATAAAATAGTTATTGTCTTTACTTAAAATATTCTATACAGTTATTAAAGTTTTTATCTGCATGAACCTCAAGTTTTATCTTTTTTTTTAATGGTACATGTTCTACAAGCACATAGCTTCACCAACAGAGCTAATCTAAGAACGATGCCCAAATGGACTCCTACCTTGCAAATTTCCAGGAACTTCTCACTGATGTATTTCATAGGGTGCTCAGTAAATGTAGCATAAGGAACTTCAGTGGACCAAGGGTTCCAGCGGGACAGTAGGGACTGATTGTCTGGACTGCCCCAGTAGATTCTCAGTCCTTCTCCTGGTCTCCTAAAGGAAACAGGTTTTCATTAGATTAATCATTTCCACCAGATGGCATCGAAAAGAAAATTGTGGGAAAAGAATATCATACTTCACTTAGTCTCCATACCGCCACTAAGACAAATAAATAAATAAATTGTTCCAGAAAATTTAGGAGGCAAGATGGAAAGAATTAATTTGCTTTCAAAACAGTAAATTCAAGGGGAGGTTTGAGAGGTTGTTGAGAATTCCACATGGAAATGTGAGTCCAGTGCTCAGGACAGTGACTACAGCTGGAAATATGGGTGTTGACCACATGCCAACATTCTGATGGTAGGAGGTAAGAAAAAGAAAGAGGGAGGTATCAAAGGAAAGGGTTAGGAACAAGGACAGGTAAGAGAGGAGACAATCTCAAGGAGAAGGGAGAAGAGAGGACAACAGTCATAGTTTCCAGACAGCAATGAACATGAACAAGAGCTAGCTGAGAAAAGACCTGGAGCTTCCCAATGGTAGGACACATATGATCTTTGTAAGGGACAATGACCAATCCAAAATGCCCAGCTTTTCAATTCAGTGACCTCACCTTCTAGTGTCTCTCATAGCCCTCTGTTCTCTGCATATGTTCCATCCAATGATACTGTGGCATTGGACATAGCTGCCCCTTCCTATCCAATTCACAATCCTCATCTCTAATATGCAGGAAGAAGCCACTATCTGACATAGTTCAGGCATGGTCATTTGATAAATTCAAGTGCAGAGCAAGAAAAAGTTGGCTTAGGAATGGAAGAGAAAAGTCATGGCAGAAGAGTGTGACCACACTGGAAAATGAACCTTTCATATCTGTGGCCTCTTTTTTTTTTTTTTTAGATGTGTCCTTCAGAACTTAAGGTTGGTGGTTTTAGACATCTCTGAATGCAAAGAGATGCCTGGAGGTTAAGCTGAGCTCATGTGCCTTGAATTCAACAAGCTTTAAAACTAAGTTGCCTGTAATTCTAAGCGGCCCCATAAAGCATCACTGAGGTCTCATTTCTTCTAGAAATTAAATCCTAGGATTTCTAGAACCAAAAACCAGAGCTTAATTGTGGTGCTTTCACAAAGCTGTTACTTCCTGTATTAAAGAGGAATTCCTTTGGGAATGCAATTGTGGTTTCTGAATGTTTATCCATGTAAAGATATGTATAAACACAATCTCACACACAACTCCTCTCTCCAACTGGCTGATCCCTGAGCTGTTGCTTACAAAAGGAAAGAAAGAAAACAGCCTGGAACTCTCTGCTGGCCAGTTCTAAGATATTTGAGGATTGTACATGAAAGTGGATACTCAACATTTTTGTACTTAATCTTTTGTCCAAGAAGAAGAAGGAAAAAAATAAGGAAGAAAATGACAGAAGAAAAGAAAAATATTGTGCATAGCTCTAAAGTTCCCTTTCTAAGCCTTCTCATCTGCTAACCTGACATTCATCATCTCCCCTATATTTCCCTTCACTATTTTTTTCTGGCCTGGCAATAAACCCTAAACTCCATGAATATACTATGCATGCTAGTTAATGGAACATTTTGGCTTGAAGCCATTAAAACAACTTGCATAATGGAATTATTTTCTGCTTCATATGTCACTTTATGATCTGGGTAGTTGCAATTTTGTTTCTATCCAAAGGGGATAAAAATTTGCCAAGATAGTTTCCCTAATAAGTACACATTATGTTCTTTTACTTTAGGGAAATGCCAAATAAAGTATGAGCATAAATTCAAGAAAGACCCTATTTCTAAATAGCCAAACCATATGACTATGGAAATGACCTTTCTCAGAAATGTAGTATACTCCTAAGTGTACACGTTCAGTCCAACTTCTTTCCTGAGCTCCAGTGGTAAAAGTGGGGAAGATAAATCTAAAATTAAGTAGTCTCTCCAAAGGTAAGACTTAAGGTGGGACATATCAGGCCAAGTAGTATCAGTGTACTATGAAAGTTTATCATATTCTTTTTTGTCAAATGATCTTAGGTCAATTGTGGAGATTGTGTCTTTATCAGAAGAAATACTCCCTGCAACTTGTGCTTGCATGAGAAACATCATGTGAGCTAAAAGAATGGAGTATAAAATAAACAGTATGCCTGATAGTCCTGTGTTAAAGTCTTGACTTTTGACAATACCATGTGATTATAGGCAAGTTACAGTTCCCTTCCCACATCTCATTCTAAATTTGAATCTGAATCATTTCCATTTCCAAATCTTCTGAATATCTTCTCCCATATTGAGAAACAGAACTACATTCCCATAGGTCCTTTAAAAAGTGTTTAGACTAAAGTGTTGTGACATTTGATGACCTTTGTAACTCTTTGTGATTGGTATAGGCAGCTATGACCAAAATGTCACTGGCATTTACCTCACCAGGGACATAGAAAAGCCACAAGAAGCTCTGAGTGATGGCTTCTTCACAGGAATAAAATAGGCCTTCTTAAGCAGAATGCATCCTTTAATGCCAAGGCCACACCAGGTATTGTCCTATCACTCATAGGGTACTTTAGGACTTACCACAATATTTTAAAAACATGTCAAGGAACATATTCTTTATCATGGAATAGCAAGTTAGGGTTTATAGACTATAGAGTATCAGATCTATAGCTAGTGTCTTTTTCTGTGTAGATGTAGAAGCTGAGATATAGAAAGTACCAGGACTTTCCCAAAGCATCATCATAGGGCAGGAGTGAGTAGGAAGAGGCCTGGTTTCCTGAGACCTCAGTCAGGTGTCTTTTCAACATTCTGGGCTACATGTACAAAACACATTCACAGTTAAGGCTCTGCTGTGACATAGCACAACAGACAAACTGTTAAGATAAATTATCCTAAAGAGTCTGCCATCATTTATGGGCAAAAACCTTGCTCAGGGATCCCCACTAAACATCAGAAAGTCTCTGTCTCCAAACAAACTATAAACTTTTATATACACTCAATGTTAGCAATTATGGGATTATAGGAAAATAAGGTAGCACTGGCAGTGAAGGGGAGACTTACAAACAAGCTTTGTCATCAGGGTAAGAGGACTGTGTCTTTCGCACTGTTCAGTTGTGGTGCGATCAATTAAAGTGGGAGTACAGTCCAATGTCAAGAATACCAATACCAAATCATTAAGCAATGAAAGAACTGGCAGCTTTCCTGCTAAAATCTTACTCTGAATGTAAACCCTGACTTTCAGTAGCTCTGTACCTTTGGGCATTTTATACCACCTTTCTGATTTGTAGGCAACAACAGTTTTGTGAGGAGCAAGAGGAAAATGAGTAAAAAGAATTGTTTTGTATGCTGTAAGGCACAGTCCAAGTAACAAACATTCAATGTTTACTACATACCTTAATAGCTACTATGTTCTGTTAGAAACTTTGTTTTTATTTCATATAACCTAGACAATAATATTTTGAACTAATTTTATAGATATGAATGTAGCTAAAGGAAGTAAGATAAAGAGTATCACGAGACTCCATCATATCACCAGCTAAGAACAGCTAGGAAAATGGAATGCAAGGGGGAGGAGAATGCCAAGATCACTGGGAAAAGATAAAACCAAAGAAGAAAATCTCCAGTACACAGGAAGTATCAGAATGTTCTGTGCTTGTCAGCACCATTGCCCCCTTTTCCTCCACCTGATTGTGAATCCCAGGGTACTTCTTGAGTGTTCAGTATCTACTTTCCAGTAACACTTTGATGTACACTATCACCTAGATTTAAATTCTTCAGACTTCCATTTGGATAGCTGAAGCCAGCCCTTCAATTCTCCTTTTTTTTTTTTTTCAGAGTAAGCACAATTCCTGAATTAGCTTTTATAATTTATAAAAATTTATAAAAATAATGCTTTGAGTCATTTCAGAATTGGTTCCCTAAAACATTCCAAAGTCCTCTTTCATCAATGATAATATTTACTTAGAATAATCTCTGACCATGGAATTGTTATGAGTAAAGAAATGAAGAGAGACAGCCCCTGCCTTCCAGAAGCCTATAATCTGATGATCTCTGGGCCAATTTGATCATCACCCCCTTCCTAGACCTCAAACAGGTATAGATAGAAACTCGTAAGTCTCATTACAGAAGTAATACATTGGCTATTACAACTTATTTTATTTCAACTTTCTATCTTCAAGAAAACCAGCTGGACCTGACCTGCATTCTCACTGTAGTAGAAGTAAGAAGGACAATGTATTCTTCACTTCTGGTAAACTTCAAAGCCTCCCAGAAAGGTAGAGATAGAGAAATGGTTCCATAATGACTTAATAGGAAAAGATTTATAACAGTGAATTTTAGGATCCTAGGCTATCTGAACCTGCAGCACCCTGTAGCACCTGATCCTGGCAAACCTCAGAAGCTAAGCAGGGTTGGGCCTGCTTAGTACTTGGATAGGAGACCACACAGGAATACCAGGTGCTGTAGGCTTAGGAGCCAGACCAGGCAACCCACTCCCAAAAATCAATCCACCATCGAAAACCCTATGAATAGCAGAGAAGCACTGACAATAATGTTTCGACTGTTGTACATAGGGTTGCTATGAGTCGGATACCTACTAGACAGCACCTAACAAGGCTGAGTTGGAAGCCCCCTTAGCAGTCAGTTTCCAAGTCTTTCACGCACACACACACACACACACACACACACACACACACACACACACACTGAGAACCAGAATTTTCAAAGACCCAGTTCTTCCTTGAGTCATGGTAATTACATGTTCTACTCAGTGACTCATCGCCTGCAGCTGTAGCCCTGTGGCATCCGATCCCCTCAGATCTCGGTAGCTAAGCAG
>VMDO01001310.1:156581-217379 GCA_007922755.1 Pedetes capensis
GTACCTGGATGGGAGACCGCCTGGGAACACCAGAAGCTGTAGGCTTGGGAGAAGGACCTGGCAACCCCCTCCCAAAAATCAATCTGCCATTGAAAACCCTATGAACAGCAGAGAAGCACTGACAATAGTGTTTCCCCTGTTGTACAGAGGGTCGCTATGAGTTGGATACTGACTCGACAGCACCTAACAACAACAACAACAACAACTCAGTGACTCAGACTCAAATTCTAAAGCACAGTTGTTGGCAGAGTAGAAGGCCTAAACAATTACAACTTTAAGTCACCATAGCAAACCAATGGAAGGTTTGCTTTCTACACCAAAAAAGCAAAGTCATAGTGAAGATGTGAAGTAAATGTAGAAGGAACTGTTCATGCTAAGGGCAAAGGACCCAAGGCATAAATGTTTTAACACCACAAAACGTAGCTTCAAGTTGAATAGAGGGAAAACTTGCTTTAATAACAACCTTTGTAAGACAAGATATTATTTCTGTCAGGAAGGACTCTTCTCCTTGAAGTCATTTTTAGCTGAACTAGAAAATATGTTGGCTAGTCGCCAGTCTAGGTTAATTTGCTCATTTCCTGCATTCTTCTTTCTGCAGAGAGAATCCCTGCATCTTTTTGGGCAGGACAGCACAGTCAGCTTCCTTTCCTTTGACTCCCTGCTCTTCTCTCTTGGCCTTCAAGGATTCTCTGCTGAGGCACTGAAGAACTTGTTAACAGAATTAAACTAGAATGCCTTGCTCCCCAGAGTAAGAAATGGCAGCTTCCATTGTTACCTCCGTCAGCTGCCCCTCCTTTCTACTCATCTCAAATCTCAAAGCTCTACCACACAATTAAAAACATAGCTTGAGGCACCAAACCCAGATTTATGAGGAAACACAGACTTTAACTCCTGTTCTAAATGCAGGGCGTGTGCTTGTGAGCAAGGGTGAGCAAACAGGGAGGCCTGGGGGAGGAGGGCGGGGCAGGGGAGGAGAGAGGCCTTCAGAAAAGCACAAGGTGTTTTCTTAATGTCTCCTTTTTCCTACCTTCCAGCCTGTATTGTTGAAAGGCAGGTCTTCCAGGCCCATGAAATGTTAGTCCCTTGCTTATAATCTGGACAAAAGTGGGACAGAGTTGGCACCCTGGAGGGTATTCAATGCTCCTTTCCTCATTTAATGACCTCAGACAAAATATTTTCCATGACAAGAACCCCAAAGAGCTGGCACGGAGTCAGACAGTAAGATTTTTAGAATGTGTTTACATTTTCTAAGTGTCCCCAGGCTGTTCCAAAACCATGGGCAGGTGCTGCCTTTATCTGCTCTCTTTGCTCACCTGGCTTCCTCCCAGAAGTTTCCAGGGCCCTAGGCTCAGTGATATTAACTGTTTACTGGCAAAGCAAAAGTAACCAAGATATGCTCTGGGTATATTACTGGAGGAGAGAGTGAGTGATAAAATTAAACCCAGAGGTAGTGTCATAAACAGAGGTTTGAGAGGCCTTGTGGTTCCACAATAAGAACTTTCAGCTAGCATTAAGAGGCTTGGGCTCAAAATCTGGGTCTGCAGCTAACGTGCTGAGAGACTTGAACACTTTATCTCTCCCTAGGAGTCCATCTGTAAAACAGGTAGCTGAAATTAGATCATCCCTAAGGTCCTTTTCTGCTCTCAGTAAAATAAGATCTGTTCAGAAAGGCCAGAATAATTTGTATTATTCTCTCTAAACAAAAAGCCAAAGGGTAGCTTTAATGAATATGAGAAATCCTCAAAGACCCTTTCTTCTCTTAGAAGTACAAGAAATGAGTTTAAACTGCAGGCAAAAAGACCTAGAAGGGTTAAATCCAAAGCAGAAATCAGAGAAAGTGAGAGTGTATAGTTACAAAAAAGGTGATGAAAAAAGGCTATGGATCTGTCAGGCTGAAGGTCCTTAGAAGAGGGCTTCATCTGCTGGAAAAGCTTAGATGCTCAGTCCTAGACTGTCATGTTCATGCTGAGAGGAAGAAGGTGAAGGTTCACACCAAAGATTTAACCCAAGATTTTACTACTCACAGTGTTAGGATTCATGTATGAATAAGATGGCCATATGGAATATTATGCCTGCAACCATACTACTGTGATATCTGATCCCGTCAGATCCTGGAAGCTAAGCAGAGGTGGGTCTGATTAGTATTTGGATGGAAGACCACCTGGGAACACCAGGTCCTGTAGGAATGGGAGAAGGACCCGGCAACTCACTTCCAAAAATCAATCAGCCATTGAAAACTCTATGAATAGCAGAGAAGCACTAGCAATAGTGTTTCCCCTGTTGTATGTAGGGTTGCTATGTCAGACACCAACTTGATAGCACCTGACAAAAATAACATGAAAAGCTATGGGTTAGGATAATAAGGTCTCTAGATTGCCAGTCAACAAAACCTGTGTCTAAATCTAGGGCCTCATTAACTTATAGAAACTTTCTTTGTGGCTTAGACCTGGTTACAACATTTCTGGGTCCCCATTTTCCCTTCTTACAAAAGAATTGAAACACTAGATTTGACAGTTTCTCAAGGATGCTCTAAATCAACACAAATGGAACACTTCTGACCCATCAAAGCAGATGAGTATCTCTTTGTATTTCATTTAAATGACATAAAGAAAATCTTTTTCCAGAGCTGATATAGATGGATTATTTCAAGGGATGTCATTTTAAAGCTTAGATACTTATTTTTAACAGATTATTCTAAAATAACTATTTATTAATTAATAAAACTCATACATGACCTTGTTAAGTGCCATCAAGTCATGTCCGACTCATAGCAACCCTCATAGGGTTTTCAATGGCAGATTATTTCGGGATTACCTTGGGAGTGGGTTGCCACATCCTTCTCCCATTTTTGCGGTGCTGGGAATTGAACTTGGGACCTCAGAGACTGCAGAGCGGAGCTCTACCAACCAAGCTAAATCCCAGCCCATACATGACCTAGAAATGATTTATTATTCATTATTATTTAGAAAGGATTTACTATTCATTATTTTCATCCTATGCCTATCTATGTTTTATTGACTATGCAAAGGCATTTGACTGTGTGGATCACAACAAATTATGGATAACACTGCAAAAAATGGAAATACCAGAACATGTAATTATAATCATGATGAATCTATACATGGCAGTCATTTGAACAGAACAAGGAAACACTGCTTGGGTTACAAGAGGTGTGTCAGGGATATATCTTTTCACAATGCCTCTTCAATCTCTATGCTGAGCAAATAGTCTGAGAAGCTGGACTTTATGAAGAAGAACTCGGCATCATGACTGCAGGAAGACTTATTAACAACCTGCGTTATGCAGGTGACATAACTCTGCTTGCTGAAAATGAAGAGGATTTGAAACATTTACTAATGAAGATCAAAGAACACAGCCTTCAGTATGGATTGTGCCTCAATATCAAGAAAACAAAAATCCTTACAATTGGGTCAGTCACCAACTTCATAATAAATGGAGAAAATATTGAGGTTTTCTAGGATTTGCCTTACTTTGTTCTATAATCAACACCCATGGAAGTGGAAATCAAGGAATCAAAAGATAAACTGCATTAGCAAAAGCTGTTACAAAAGACCTCTTTAAAGTGTTGAAAAGTAAAGACGTCATGTTGAAGATCAAGGTACACCTGACTATTGCCATGATATTTTCAGACACATCATATGTTTGTGAAACCTGAACATTGAAAAAGGGAGACAGGAAAAGAATTGAGGCTTTTGAATTATGGTTCTGGAGACAAATATTGAATATACCATGTACTGCCAAAAAACCCAATAGAACCCTAGAAGAGGTGCCACCAGAGTGCTTCTTGGAAGCAAGGATGACTAAGAGTGCGTCTGACATATTTTGGACATGTAGTTGGGAGGGACTATCCCTGGAGAAAGACACCAGGTTTGGGAGAGTGATGGGTCAGTGACAAAAAGAAAGACCCTCAACTAGTTGGATTGATACAGTGTCTACAATAATGGGCTTAAACACAAAGCACAGTGTCAGGGAGTGTTTTGTTCAGTTGTACATAGGCTCGCAGACCTGACTGGATGACACCTAACAACAATGTTTCCTGTCATTTATCCCTTAATTTCAGCAAAAAAGAAACTGAAATCTGTAAGGTTATCCTGATTAATACGCAAAACTCTCAAAATTCCTTCCTATGTTTCAATATTTCTACAAAAGTCCCCTGTTGAATATAAAGAGTAAGATGCTTTGCCCAAAGCTCTAAAACATGCTGGACTGCTAAATTTATTAGCAATACAACTATGTCAGCTATATGTCCATGACAATCATGATGCCATTTCTTGCTGCTATTAACATTCCTGACTGTAGCTGTTCTTCCTCTAATTTGCTTTTTCTAAACTTCTAATGACAGGGAACCTAGAAATGCATTAGTACTGGTTGTTGTTGTTAGATGTCCCTGAGTGGAGTCCAAGTCACAGCGACCCTAATAGGATTTTCAATGGCTGATTATTTGGAGATTTATTTGGGAGTGGATTGCCACATCCTTCTCCCATTTTTGCTATGCTGGGAATCTAACCTGGGTCCTTGGAGAGTGTCGAGCAGCACTCTACCCACTGAGCTAACACCCAGCCCATTTCTATTAAGAGTCATGGGCAAATAATTAAACAAAAATATCTTCTTTTTCAGTGATATCCGATCTTGACATCATTTTATAGGAAAAGCTTTGGTTTCTCCAATGCCATTTAAATGGAGAGCTAATTCAGTGAAGTTGATGGTAAATAACTTTTGGATACAGAAGAAACTCTATAGTTCTTTTCATCATGAGCATTTAAATGAGCATGTGGAATCCATGCTTGTCAAAACAAAACAAATGTGATGCCAGTATTAAAAATCATAACCTTCTTTCCACAGATGGGGATGACATTAAATTTTATCATTCTGAGATTCATACTCTGGCAAGCATTGGCCTTCCTTATACAAGGTGCCCCATATTCCAATCCCTCCTTCAAATATTTTACAATGTAACTCTAACAATATTTTAAGTTACCACAGGTAGAACATTTTAAATGAATCTCTAATCATATTTCTCCATTAAACCCAGAGAAATTGCTCTGGGTCATACTGCAAAGAGAATTCAGAGACAGAAACAGCCTCTTATAACTGAATATATGAAAGAATGTTTCATTCATTCAAAACATACCTACTAATCTTCAACTTTGTACCATATACCATATAAGGATCTTGAGCGATACAATAGAAGCCACCAAGAAACTCAGAGCAGCTTTGTAAGATAGGGTACCTCTTATCTGGCACCTTGACAGCAGAAAAGGTAATTGAGAAAGAATAGAATGAACTGTAGTAAAGACAAGGGAAATCATGAAAGTAAAGATCCACATGAGACAAATTTTATGTCAGGTACTGTGATTTGTACTCTCACAATGTTCATATTTATTTCCAATTGGGCTACCTTTGAGCAGGCAGGGTGGAGGGAGACAGGTCAGAAAGCTGTAGGAATTGGTGGAAGTTGGGGCATAGCGAGCTTGAACAGGACAGAGCAGCCTAATTCTAGCATGGAAGCCAGTGAGAAGCCCTGAGGAGCCAGAAGGAAGGGGTTGAATTAACTGAAGAAATTTGTCTGTGGCTGCTTGACTCAAAACTACTGGAGAGGGAAAAGGCACAGTGAGTGGAGAGGTGAGTGGGACACCCAACTAAGCCAGATGCTCTCCTTGGTCCCCAGGTCATGAGGGGATCTGGGCCTTGTTCTTGTCGTCTCTTGCTGAATGTCATTGAGAAGACTAGAAGTGGGTACAATCAAACTTTGGCTGGTAGTAGTAGGGTGGACGCCTTCAGCCATACCAATGTGGCTTCAGGTCCCATCAGATCTCAGAAGCTAAGCTGAGTCGGGTCTGGTTAGTCCTTGGATGGAAAACCGCCCGGGAACACCAGGTGCTATAGGCTTGGGGAAAAACCTGGCAACCCACTCCAAAAAAAACAATGAGCCATTGAAAACCTTATGAACAGCAGATGAGCAATAACAATAGTGTTTGGTCTGTTGTATGTAGTGTTGCTATGAGTCAGATACCGACTTGAAGGCATCTAACAAGTAGTGTTGATGGCAGGAAGAGGAAACAAAAGAGGACACAATAAATGAAGTATAACCTATGTCTTCGAGAGATTGAACTATGGTTGCTATGTAAGTGAATTAGCAGGTTTCCCAATCTATTAAATGGGAATAATGATACTTTTCTCAAAAATGTATGATACAATTTAAATATAATTAAAGGTGTGAAGTCTATAGCATTGTGAAGTCTGTAGCATTGGCAAATAGTAGATGTTTGCTATTTGCCAGTTGCACTGTGCTTATAGCACAGAAAACGTTTTCATGCCTTGTTCCTCATGAAATTGGTATTATCTGAAAATTAGAAGGAAGATACGAAATATCTAGACACAGAGTTATTGAAAGTTGGGATTTACACCAGATTTTTCTGGTCCAAAGCAAGACTCCAACCTAATCTCCCGCCTATTTTTCAAGGTATGAATTGTCAGGAGATCTGAGGGTTGGTTAACAAAAGGGATTCCATATCTAATAATTCAATGGTATCTTACAGATGTACAAGACAATGAAGAAAGAAGCATTTATACTCACAAGGTGTTCTTTGCTGGGGGCACAAGTACATGCAAGTTGGTTTAGAGCTGGTCTCTTTGCCTGAACCAATCTGCCCTCTGCCTCTTTCCAAAGCACTAGTCAATCAGCACTGATACCAGCACAGGGGCTTCCAGTTGCCTGTGAAATTCAGATCTACCTTCTTACCCTCATATTCAAGGCCTTTTAAGAATAGTTGTACCAGCTCCAGGTGCGGTGGCTCGTGCCTGTAATCCTAGCAGCTCCGGAAGCGGAGGCGGGAGGATCGCAAGTTCGAGACCAGAGGTAGTCTGCATAACTTAGTGAGACCCTGTCTCAAAAAAAAAAAAAAGTAAAAAAAAAAAGAATAGTTGTACCATACAGTCCCAACAGTCAAAACCACAACTCCTCAGAGCGCCAATCAAATAATTCAACTTGCTGAGCCTGCCTTAAAACACTTATGATAATTTCATTAGCATGGGGCTGGGATTTAGCTCAGTGGGTAGAGCACCGCTTTGCAGTCTCTGAGGTCCCGAGTTCGATTCCCAGCACCACAAAAACGGGAGAAGGAAGTGGCAACCCACTCCCAAGGCAATCCGGAAATAATCTGTCACTGAAAACCCTGTGAGGGTCGCTATGAGTCGGACACAACTCGACGGCACTCTTTCTTGCCTTATATCATCAGATGAACTAAACTGTGAACTGTTTGAGAATTGAGTCTACATCTAAATCATGTCCAATGCCTCCATGATATCCATCTTGTAATACATGGTCAAATAGCTTTGAAATTAGTAGATCCATAATGTTTACTGTAAAAAAAAAGCAAAACTAAATAAAAGTGCTCATTCCTCAAATCAGTGTGATCTAGCTGTTGCTGCTTTTATCTTTCATTAGTCTGTATTTCTGACACATTGTTTAAAAAGGAGCTATTAAGATGTTTCCTGTTTGTTTAAGGGGGATGGGTGAAATCCTTCTTGAATTCTGAGGTATACATAAAGTAAGTTTTTTTAGAGAAATGCCCAGGACAGGAGGGGCTGTGCCTTTGCACACAGGTATTCCATGGCCCTACTCTGAATGTACCTTGCTCCAGTTGCTGGCATCCTACATCTGTACCTGGGTCTTTCTGTAAGAATAAGTTGCCAGGTAGAGAAGACAGTACAATTCTTGCAATACTACCAAGGAGAATGCCACACAATAAAAGTCACATTCTGAGGCTACTCCCTCTATTATAAATTGGGACATTTGATGAGTCACATGGACTTCAAGTTTGTATAAATTTTCAACTCCACGATTAAAAGAAAGTTACTTTTGAGCACTTCCAATACCCAAGTTTCAACATGCCTGTGTTAGAATAGCTAAGGTTTTATGTGTTCTCTTTAAAGCCTCTTCTGAACAAGACATTTTTTTCTGACATTTGTTTCCATTCCCTCCCTAGGGAGATGGTCTGGAATACACATAAAGGAAATTAAAGGAAAGAGGTACCACAACCTCCAGGTTTGACTCCGTGTGTCTCTGGGGAGACAGAGAGTCTACCTGGGAAGTTGAAGTGTGCAGAGGGCTCTGATTAACAAGTTGGGAGCCCAGTCTGTCTTTTTCCCCCTTCCCTGTGGATCATGTTCCTACATCTGAAAACAGTTTTGCTTTTACTACTTTAGAGGAATTTGAAGTAGGACAAGTTTCAAGAGATTAATATGATATACTTATTTATCTCTGCCTTTAACTTTTTCTGTGGTATTTCACACAAGTTATGTGGGCAGAACAAAAGCTCCCATTTCTAACTTCCACACACAGACGTAGTGTACAATTAACATTTTTCCTCTTGGTCATAGTCAACAGGAGCCATTCAAGTTGCTCAGCAAGAATTGTGTGCTCAGTGTCCTGCTCTGTCCCTGCCCAAAGTGATTACATTCTACCTACCACAGGAGAAATTCAGACAATGAAAATCCCATGTTTCTTATGAGGTATTTGAGGTGATGGAAGCCATCATCAAGTTCACAGATAGCAGATTTGAGTTCAGACCTCATTGCTTACATTACTACATGGCCTTGGAGAAACAATTTTGTCCCTCATAGCCCACTTCCTCATCTGTCAGTTTAGAAGCGTTGTAGGACTGTGAATGGAATGCTTGGTACCTTCCATCCTATGTTTAAAGCATGCCTTTAGCAGAACTCTGAAAAGGAAATGAGAAGAAAATTTCTGAATTCTCTTGCACTCCTGCTAGAGTCTTTTGTGTCAAACCTACCAATTCCAAAATTTGTGGGGTAGAGATGAAGAAATATGGTGTGAACTACTAAGCTATGTATAAAATCATGAAATTCCACACATTTCCTGAAAAAGAAATAATTAACCTACATTTCACAGTGTATATTTGCTTTGGGCCTGCAGCTGTTCCACCCTGGCTTCGGTCTCAGCAGACTTTGGAAGCTTAGGAGGGTCAGCCTGGTTAGTCCTTGGAAGATCGCCTGGGAATACCAGGTACAGTAGGCTTGGGAGAAGGACCTGGCAGCCCACTCCTGAAACAATCCATCACCGAAAACCCATCACTATTGTCAAGGAAGCACTGACAATAGTGCCAGGCATGGCACAGTGTTGGAGAGTGTTTCATTCTGTTGTACATACAGTGGCTATGAGTCAGACTTGACTTGAAGGCACTTAACAACAGTAACAACATATTTGCTTTGAGAAAAATGAGCTAAGGCTTTCTGGGGTTTTTGATTTACCTTTATGTTGCAATAGTATTGTTTGCACACATATGGGTTTGGGGTTTTTCGATTGTGTTTATATTTAAGATTTCTCTTGACCACAGAACTTTGCTTTTCCACCCAGGCATTGAGCAACAGTGCAGATGGAGAGCTGGGATCCTCCCTCCTTCCTCCCATTTCCAGTCTCTGTCCCTCATTGTGGCAGGCTTCAGCCCAAATCTCCACATTGCATCTATCGGTGCGTTCCCCCAAAGGATTTCCCCTTGGTCATCTCTCAGGCCTAAGTAGTGCCCATTGGCTGTGTGATATACTTTTGGAAGAAGAGAACCATTGAAGAGCCTCCACAAGCCCTGAAAGCAGGCCAGGGTCATTGGGGCAGGAAACCGGGGGTCTTAGGCAGCCAGATCACAGTCTAGAACAATGCTTGACAAACTTTAATATGTATTTGAACCACCTAGGACCTTGCTGAAACACAGATTCTGATTCAGTTGGTCTAGAGTGGAGCCTGAACTTCTCTACTCCATACTTGTATGTTTTCAGATGATCTTGTTGTCACTGGACCTAAGAACAAAGAGCTGGGGAGAATAGCGTGAGCTCTGAGTTGGCAAATTCCCTCACCCCTGAGAGTTCCTCATGCTCTGTGGATGGGCACAGCTAGATAAGGACCAAATAAACATTGTCTAAAGCATGAGGCCAGGCATGGATCTTGGTGGAGTAGTGGAATGCACCATGGTTTTTACCTGATTCCAAGACAGGAAAATCTAAGAAGAGGTTTCTAGCAGTAGACTGCGGTTAGTAGCAAAATCCAAAAGCCAAAATTCAAATAAGTTTCCTATTATATAGTAGAATATTCAAACATAAGCCCTCACAAAATTTATTTTTCTTTAAGAAAATAGACTAGTGATATGTCTGAAGATTATTCAAAGGTTTAAAATGATACAACATTTTATGATAGAATTTCTCATGTATATACACACTTTATATATGTATATATAACTTATTTTGAAAAGCAATGACTACAACAAACACCTAGTTCTTTCAATTGTTCCTCATCTAGCAAAGTAAAAATCCCTTCATCAGCCAGGTTCCCCTCTTCTGAATATGTTCTGGTTTTCTAATGTCCTTATTAAGGTATGTGGCCAAGAAAGGAAAACAATGCTCTAACAGTGATTTCATCACTGTGGAATATGCCATGACAACCTCTCCCGTCTTTCTGTAGGCAGCTTATCTGCTAATTTAGCCAACAACAACAGTAGTTGTGTTGGTAACTTACCGCACCGCCAACTCACTTAGAGTTCACCAGCAATACAGTTGCAAACTTCTGTTTTTCATACAAATAGGATTTATTAAAGCAAAGGATTCAGTATAGTGGTAGCAAGAAAAATTGCTAAGTCTTTGTCATACCTGCTGCCATTAAGCTAAATTGTGAAGAGTAGATTTTTCAAATTGACTTTGGGAGAAATTAGGCATGGAAAATATACCTCACAGTTTAATTCCACCTTTGGCACCTGATCTTTCATAAAGAAGCTTTTGATCAGAAACTATAAGGTAGAACAAACAAACCTTCCTGATGACTTATTTAGGCTAAATGCTCAAGGCAAAAGCAAAAGAACTGAATTTGTAATATCTTGGTAAGTCAAGTGTTGAGTTACCAGTTCATCATAAAGTGTACCACTATCCCAGAAATAGTTCCTGAATTAAAGGAGGGTTAAAGAAGTCTGTCCTAGTCCAAGCTTAAGATATGGCTTACATGTTAAAAAATAATATCATTTAAAAATGAAAGCAAATCATCTTTCCACAACATAAATAGGAGATGACAGAACAATTCAGTGCCTGGCAAATTAATTCTACTTGCATTATAAGCATTATCCAAATGATGTAGGAGCCAAGAAGGCAAATTTGAGCCTTGTCTTTAATTAATCTTGAACCAGGCCTCATATAGTAGTTTATACTCTTGGGAATGCTTCATCCCTTAAATTAAAATCTGCACACATACCTAATCCCAAAGGAAACTTTAGGAACAAAAGAAACCTTTTTCTACCATATTCCCACAATTTTTATAGAGAGTAGAGAAGAAATGAGCCTCAGAATAGCAAAGCGAGTTCCTTATAATACTTTAAAGGACATGGAGACTAAGGCCTTTTTTTGCAGCCTGATTAACACCTAAGAGTTTATTCCAACTAAGATTTGAATACTAAACAAAATGAATTGCTATTTAAAGGCACTAAGACAATATAGTATAAAAGGTATAAAATATTGAACTCTAACTTACCAACAACACTATTCATTCAACAAATGTGTGCTGGGTGGAACTATGCACAAAGCACTGCCCTGGGCAGTATTCATCAGAGATGAGCAAGGAACTCCTTCTGCATTCAGATTTCTGGCAAACTATTAGGAAAGATACTAGTTCTAAGAAAGATATTAGGTTCCGTACAGTCGGTATCCGACTCATAGCCACCCTCATAGGGTTTTCAATGGCTGATTGTTTCAGGATTGCCTAGGAAATGGATTGCCATGTCCTTCTTCCAATTTTGTGGTGCTGGTAATAGAACCTGGGACTTCAGAGACTGCAGAGCAGTGCTCTACCAACTGAGCTAGATCCAAGCCACTCTAAGAAAGATAGGAGAAGAAAATACTTGAGAGAAGAAACTAACATTGAAAATAGGCAGATTCCACATCTAACTTGAGAATCAACTGATCCTGAAAGAAGTTGCAATTTGTTTTACTTTTAATTCATTTATTTGTCTTTTTGTAGTATTGGGGGAACATCCAGGAGTTCACACATGCTAGGCAAGTGCTCTACTACTAAGCTTCATCCAAGCCCCATTTTTTTTTTTTTTTTTCCATTTTGAGACAGGATCTCAGTAAGCTGCTCTGGATGTCCCTAGCCTCATACTTGCAGTCCTCCTGCCTCAGGCTCCCTTCCCAAGTAGCTGAGATTACAGGGATATACCATGGCATGCAGCTGAGAAGCTGCATTTCAATTAGAATGTGAAAGAACAGGAAGTGGTCACTCAAAGATTAGGGACAGGTGATTGCAAATAGAAGGACATAACATAGAGTCATGGATGTGAGATAGTACTGGAGTTTTTCTAATTAGGTGGAGTGAATAATGAGCATTATCATTAAGCTTGAAGTCTTTAATAACCAGTTCCTTCCAAAATTCTTTTCCCCACTGTGTGTGTGTGTGTGTGTGTGTGTGTGTGTGTGTGCACGCATGCGCGTGCACGCGCTGAGCAATTGAGGTGACAGAAAAGGGAGAATTCACGTTCTGCATAGAAGCACACTATTTACTCATAGCAAACTCTCTATCAAAATTGCTTAGAATGATAACACACATAGCTGATATTTATTATTCAAGTGCTTTACATTCATTGTCTACATATCTTATAGCAATATATGAATCAGATATTATTTCCTATGTTTATGTGGAAATTGAAGTTCAAAGATCCTACTTAAAATTGCTAAAGTATTATTTTTGGTTTATTTGACCTCAAGGCTTATGTGTTTCCTCCCATTAAAGATAGCCCACTTACTATCTCTCTGAAGGTGATGATGGGCCTGGAAGACTGTGGTTGTAGGATCGGGTGTTAGTATTATGTTTTCCCAGCCAAACTCCTGGCAAAAATCACGTAGGATGCAAAATATTTTGATAATGTTAGTTCATGATTCTAGTTCAGCCATTGTTCATTCTCTTCCACCCAAGGAACAAAGTGAGCCCCAAGCACTAATGTTACTATGTTACATGTTTCATATGGTGATACTCTGCCACCAATCTGGTTATCATACACTTTAGAATAAATTCCAAGAAAGAGCTTGGATTTTCTCTCCGTCTCTGTAGTATCTTGCACGTCACTGCAAGCCTAATACAGTGAACACTTGCTCCCAAATCTTCTTCACTAGTATTATCTCTAGAAATTTCCATGTCATTCCTCAAAATCACCAGTCAGTCCCCCATGGGCATTACCACTTGATGAGGAAAGTTAACTGATGAAGAGACATTCATTTGTTTCGTAGACCCCACTACCCTTTTTAAAAAGCACTTTGTAGAGGGTAACCAGGATCTGGCCCCCGATTCACTGAAGCTGGGAGCCAAGGTACAACCCAGTCAGAGGAGTCCCCACATCACCTCATCACCTCGTTTATAACCTGGAGAACAACAAAACAGGGATGGGTGGTAGGCCATCACTCCCATAATCTGGCGTCAAGTCACCACCTTTACAGAACAGAAATTCCCAATGAATGACCTAAACCAATTAGAGAGCTGCCTAAGCCGAGCCCAGGCTCTGAAATAGAGGCTGCAGTTCCTTTTAGGCAGAATGACCTGAACAAGGTCCCAAACAAGCAGACATGGGATCCTGAGCTGCTTGACTCCCAGCCTGTCCTGGAAGGTAGCCCGGTGCACACTGCTGAGGCTCCTCTCCTGTGTCCTCGCACCTCTTGGGACACCTTTTTAAATATAGCTTCCCAGTCTTCCTTCTAGGATAATCTGGACAGGCTTCTCTGCTCACTGCCATGTAACCTTTCATTACAAAAGCATGTAAGAACTGAGCTAGTCATCAAAGGACACGTGGGAAAGAACTGAGACTTGAAATCAAATAGTAATTTTCTTTCTTTTTTATGGCAGTACTGGGGATTTGAACCCAGGGCCTCATTCATGCTTTGCAAGTCCTCTACCATGGATCTCATTTTGTACTTTTTATTTTGAGACAGAGTCTCACTAAGTTACTTAGGCTCCCTCTGGCCTGGAGCTTGTGATCTTCCTGCCTCCACCTCTAGAGTCACTGGGATTACAGATGTCCACCACCACATGCAGTTCAAATAGTACCCGGAAGGCTTTGCATAGCTATTTTCACAAAATTCTATGGTTTATTATATATAGAATTTAGAGCCAGTACTAAAATTTTTTTGAAGTTTCAACTATTTTAAGGTTAGTGGTAGACATACTAATTAAGCAACTATTATAGGCCAGGAATTTTACATTGCATTATTTCTTTTAATTTCCCCACACTCCTGAGTTGTGTACTATTATTATTATTTCTATCTCATAGATAAGGAAACTGAGAATCAGAGAGAAAAAAGAAATTTTCTAAGGTCACTGGAGCAGAAAGTGGAAAGACATATACGAGCTCCAAAGTATAGTTCTATTGTTAACCTAATATAATTGCTATTTGTGCATAAAATATAATGGGGTAGAGAAAAAACCAGAAAGTACAAGTAAGCAAAAAATAAGGAAAATTACATCTAATCCCACTACCCAGAGATAATCACAGTTACTATTCTGTGTAAATCTTGCAATTGCAAAAATTTTACCTGCCCTTCTCGAGTTTCTATGCTGATCCGGTAAACAGTTTTTAAACAGATTACAACTTCATTTCATATTTAGAATCATCAAGAAAGAACTGGAAGATGTTTTCACATTTAAAGAAGTGAATTCAAGAAATAGTCATCAAGTCCCACTCCCTGCTTCAAAGCTGTTTGGCATCTGGAGACTCTGCAGGCATTTATGGTCTTCAGTACTGGTCTTCCAGGAGTTCAGCTGACATAGCAGCCACAGAGAAGTGGAGGCCCAGTCTGAGCTCTGGAAATCCCTGCAGAGACAGCCAGAGGGGTCCTACTCACCATCATAAACTTTCTATAACCAAATATCAGTGCCCCCAGCTTCAGTCTGTCCCTCTACCAATTGGTGGTTATCACTCTTGCCTACTTATGGCCAGGGTTGGTTTTAGAAGCTAATGTGGTCAATATTTATCACATCCTTTTGAAATAACCAAAATACTACATAAACAGACAAAACTCTAATAATTAAGGACTCATCCTCTGAGAGGAAAAATTGTACATGAGTCATGATACTATACCTTTATAGCCCTAAATCATAACTTAGTGGTAAAACAATCAAAATGCTACCATAATAATATTACATTGGTGTACAGCATTAATATGTAATAGAGACAATGATAAAAACGATGGCTAATACTTATTCTTTGGTCATCATATTTCCAAGCACTTTGTAAATGAGTTACATGGATTTCTCATTTAATCCTTACTTAATAACCATATAAAGAGATACATTATTATCCTCATCTCACAGATAAGAAAACCATTAAAAATTACAAGGTATTTGAACAAATACCTATATCACCTCATTTGATTCTCATATTTTCATTACTATTTCTGTTTTGTTGGATGATGGAACTATGACCCAGAAAAACAGTTTCTGTCAACTCACACAACTTATAGAAGTCAGATTTGGGTTCAGTAGTGGTCTACCTAGAGTTTTTCCAAATACAATTCTCTTGGTATCCATTCACATAACATAAGAAAACTTCTCCATCTAGTTAATTCCTTAAATACCCCAATATCAGCATCTGTACTCACTATTTTAGGAGGGGTTTTTCTGACTTAGTTACAACCTATATAATGCAAAGGACATTTCCAAAGATTCCCAAAGCATCCTGGATACTCCATCCCCATACTCCTGTAACCCACAATTGTCCTCAGTCAAACATGGCCATGCTTCACTGCCTTGTAGCCATGCAGAGGTATTTTTGTTTCATAAAATATTATTCTTTCAAAAAAGCCAATCATCTTTTAATAAGTTTTCCCACTTAATTGTTGGTTTTCTTAATTGTAAACATGTGTATTTGTTCTCTTTATCCCTAGCAAGGTTTAATTAAAAGTTTTCTACATAAAGGGCCTCAGCAAAAGAAACCTTCAAGTCATCTTCTACACCTCTCTTCACTTTATCTCACTCTATCAAGTCATCACCAACATTTAGGCTTTAACATATGGATGAATGCTGACACAAGGTGTGTATGAGTATGGGCAGAGATGGTTAAGTGGTTTAGGACAGATATAAGGGAAAAATCATACATGTCTTCTCAATGCCAGAGGAAGGATGAGAGATACTTGGGAAACATCAGCATTTCTGATTTGATGAGGTTATGAACTATGTAAGTGCAATCCAGGAATGGACAAACTAGAAAAGTAGGTTGGGACCATATTGCAAAGGACTTGTATGTCAAGCTATAAAATTGTACGACCCTGCTTCTCACATTTTCCATGCGGAATATTCTCATTGCCATAGGGCCACGGCCACTTGCCACAAATACAAAATTATGCATGGTCTCTAATTTTATCAGTAAAATCATGTCTCCTATTGCATTTCACTTATACTAGAGGATTCCAACATAAAAAAATAATATTGCCCAATATTAACTATTTCACACTGACCAAAATGTAGGCTTTAGGTAGATATGGCTTGCTTACATTACGGCTTCTCACAGCTACTACCACTACTCTGTTACTTGAGACCTTCTGTTATCCAATGTATAAAGTGTGAGTAGAAAATGGGCATTATTGGAAAATGTTGAGCATGGAGATTACTTGGTCAGAGTGGGATTTTACAAAGACAATTTATGTTACATTGAATAGATGTGAGGACTAATGGAGGTCAGATGATCTAAAAATTTCACAATACTTAATATGTATTTAGTGTTTAGAGACTTACAATTCGTTAAAAGTCCCAATCCTCACAATTCTATGAAGTACAAATTACCATCATCTCCGTTTTGTAGATAAAGAAACCAAAGGAAAAAGAATTGAAGCAAAATTCCAAAGACTGCATAGTTGGTAAGTGGCTGAACCTGAGCTTGAACCAGTGCTGTAGGAGTAGAGTCTAAACTCTTAATGACTCCAGAGAAGCACACCCAGGAAATCATCACAACCATTGAAGTGAGAAGAAATAAAGACATGAAGTAAGAAGGAACAGTAGAGATGAAGAGAGTCAGTTTTGACAAATGCAGTAAAGAGAGACTTGACAGAATTTGACAACCTGATAGATGGTGGGGAGAGAAAAGGAAGAAGTCAAAGATGACTGATTTTTCAAGCCTGGATAATTGGAAAGATAATGAGGCCATCCTCATAAATAAAGGCCTTCAGCAGAGAAGCAGGTTTGCTGGGGAAGCAAAAGATAGTAAGAAGATGATGCCAAGTATTTCAGATGCCTACAGGGCACACAGGTGGAGATAGCCACAGGGAAGAAATGCAGGTGCAGAGTTCCCCACCCCTCAGCCCCCAGACTTGCTAAAGGTCCTATAGGTTTTTGTCGGCCTGAGTTTGGAGTCTTTAAGACTTACCCTGCAAAACAAAGTGCATTGGTGAGTCAAGTAGAATAAATTTTCCATATGGGTTTCCATAAAAATTGGGGTGGGGAAGACTCACATCCAGAGACCAGCACACACAGACTCAGCCACCTCTTAGCAACCTGTAATCTTTTGCAAAACCATCTTAGGTTGCTTATTTTCAAAACTCATCATAATAGGCATAAATCAGGGCTTGAGAACAAATGCGGTAACAGATGAATAATTCCTTTCTTCCCTGAAGCAAGCCGCCCTTGTGAAGGTTAATTTGCTCCTGCATGATAACAAAGTCTATTCGAGTTTTTGAAACTGCAAGTTGGTTTAAAATGATATGATTTTCCCAGAATTAGTCCTAGGAGTACCCCTGGCCCAACTGAGATAGGAACAGAAGAGAAAGGAAGAAGGGGACATTGGAGTAGAGAGTAGAGATGAAATGCAAAACCCTCAGGTCCTCTACAGATCTGAATCTGTTTCTGTTCCAAGGGATTTCTGATCATGAGACTGAATTTTTCTCTCTAAAGAATAAGCAAATCACCCTCAAATTATATGATGAACAGTAGAGAACTTTTCTCACTCACCCAGTATTCTAGAATATTCACTCTTTCTCCTGAGATGTATGTAGGCCTCTACCCCCCACTGCCTTCTGACTGCACATGCCAGAAATAGCTAAGTAGAATATATAGACTTTGCTATCTTAGTTTATCACATACAGCATCTGCTTCTCACATATAATATGTTACTCATTAAAAAAAAAATAAAAGTGAAGCAACCACATTATTGGTCCAAATCTAAACATTATGAAAACTAATTTTATTAGTTAGCCAATATTTGGATGTAAACACACATACACACATACCTCTTCTCTTCTCTTCTCTTCTCTTCTCTCTCTCTCTCTCTCTTTCCCTTCTCTCACTCACTCCCTGTCTCTCTCCCTTCACTGTTTCTGATATTTAAAATACTATTTAAAAATCAAAATTCTAATTTCCATGATTCCAGCATTCAGTGATAGTCATATTTTGTCATTGTGGATTTCTTTTTCTTTCTTTCTTTTTTTTTTTTTTACCACATTACCACTTAAAATTATTTTCCTTACAAATCACATCTTAAATGTAAGTGGAAATATTCAAAGAGAAACACATCTGAGGTCTGCTTCAAGAGTTGACCTTTTGAGGCTGGGGATTGTAGCTCAGGTGATAAGGCATTTCTTTAGCATCTGGGAGGCATTGGGTTTGATCTTTCACTGAAAAGCTGATATTTTAAGTAGTCATTACAAAAGTGCTATGATTCTTCTGGGTAATAGTGACTCAGTATTTTCAATCAAAATCATATATACCATGTTCACAACCTCTGTATCCTTTGCCATCCTCATATAGACACCTAAAGAAAGCCAAATATGTGATTACCCTGCATAGAGGTGGCCACGTGATGGTGTCTGGTAGAATTCCCTGAGGATGACTTTCTCCCTCTGATGTAAAAGGCAAAGCCTCAGTGAAAGGGAGCTCTTTGTCTCTTTTTCCTTCCACATTTTCCTGGTTGTAAGTAAGAAGTGAGGCCAGAAAGGTCTGCACCATCTTGCAACTGTGAAAAACAGCAGAATGGAAAAATGAAAGGAAGTTGAGGCCCTGATGAGCTGCCCCTGGATGTCCATCCTGAACTTCTTCGTTAACAAGCAGATAAGCCACTGTTAGCCTTAACAACTATATACAACCCTTACAACTAAACCACCCAAGCTAATCCAAGTAAAAAGGAGAGTTCATTATATAGATATAGGGGTCTTTCCCAACATCTGATAGATAAATATAGACTGTTCTCATGACAGGTAGAGAACAGGAAGTGGAAAACTTACCTGGAACCAGCAACTCTCTCTATTCCAAGCACATGATCTCTTTGGCTAAACTTCTCTGTGCAACTGCAACATTATTCTCTCTTTGACAAGAGATCAGAGACATTCCTTGGCTTCCACATGCACATAGATAGTCTACCAAGCTGAAGTTTTGTGTTTTCCTTTCTTAGTCCCAGCTCCAATTCTCAATTTCCAACCAATGTCTTTAAGTATCAGTTCTAACTACTTGGGGAGGAGCAGCTTGTTGGTCCTGTCTGGGAGAAATACCTGTCCCCATGGTTTGGGAGTAGGGAGTTACACAGAAGAAACATGTATTCACCTCACTGCCTTCAACAACTATTTATTGAGCTCTACTCTGGGCTGGCACTATTCTAGACACTAAGGATACTGTGAACCAAACCCTATTTCAGCTCTCTCTTTCTGTTATATGTATACAGGAAAGAAGCAAATATTTAAAATGTGGTGAAAATATGTGGTATAAAGAAAACTAAAGCAAGATAAAGCCAAAAGATCAATTTGAAAGGGGAAATTACAATTTTTAAAAGATGATCAGGGTTCTGGTAAGATGACCTTTGAACAGAAATTTAAAGAAAATGAGGAAATGATTCTTGTGGTATCTGGGGAATATCATTCCAAATAGAACAGAAAATCCAAGGACCTTAAACCAGAGCATTTTCTGAGTATGCTTTAAGCAATACCAGCACTTCTGCAATAAAATGAGGAGGTGGCAAATTGTAGCAAATAAGAGAAATGTCTGACCATGGTTAATGGGACTCCACCTTCAAGAGTAGGAACCCCACACAGGCAAGACTGACAAAGGATGGACAACAAGCTTCCCCCCACAAATACATACTACAGGCTAAAAAGTGAACTATAGGAAAGAGAAATGATCATGTGGAAAGTGAGAGAAGTTTTTATGGAACAACTGTAAGGCAACGTTACATCATGGACTTTATAGTCAGGAAGACCTGAGTTCAGATTCTAGATGGACCATTAAAAATGCAGGACCTTGAACAAATAAATGAGTCAGTACCTACCTTAGAGAGCTGGTGTGAGAAGAAAATGAAGTAAATTATGCACAATGCTTGTGATATTCATGCAGGAAAGCCACAACGAAAGAATTCTGTGATAAAAAATGAGCTTCAGGAAGCATTTCCCTCTTTTAGACATTCAGAGTGTATGGCAGTCTAATAATCTGGAAATTTATCAGTAAAAATAATAACACTGCTTAGCTTTATTCAGTCTGATATTTCTTCCTTTACTTGAATCATCTCTCTTTTTTAGTGTGTAAGCCCATGGAACAAGTGAGGCCAGATTACCTTGAAAGGGTGCCCCCATCACTGACACTCAGAAGGCTGAATGTGGTTCTAGTGTGGAGCCCTGGGCAGCATCAGCCCTTGCCCTAGCTCCAGGTGGACAACCCTGGTGAGAGAGCATCACAAGTAAAAGTCTACCAAAACTTTCCCAAACTGTAATTCCTACATCTTCCTCCAGTGCATCAACTAGTATTGTTAAAAAAAAGTCATAAAGTTCCTCCCCAAAACAAAGTGAGAAATCAGAAAAGGAAAGGAACAATGAGAGAGAGGTACAGACAGGCAATTTTCTTCTTGAAGCTATTAGAGAATAGCTTGATGTGCTGGGTGGGGGCTTGTGTGTTGCTGTGATGCTGAAAGTTATGCCATTGGTATTTCAGATACCAGGAGGGCCATCCATGGTGGACAGGTTTCAGCTGAGCTTCCAGACTAAGACAGACTAGGGAGAAGGACCCAGCAGCCCATTTCCAAAACAACTATCCATTGAAACCATATGAATAGCACAGAAGCACTGCCAAACATAGTGTCATAAGATGAGCCCCTCCCCCCTAGGCTGGAAGGCATCAAGAAATGACTGGGGGAGAGTTGCCTCCTCAAAGAGTCTATTTTAATGAGAGAACAGAGTAAAGCCCCTGGGACTTCTTGTCGCTGATATGGCACAATTCAAGATGAGAAGAAACACAGTGGCAGCAACAATGAGCTTGAACATAAAAGGATTTTGTACATGGCACAATGTTGGGCAGTGCTTCATTCTATTGTACATAGGTTCACTATGAGTAAGATCCAACTTGATGGCACCTAACAACAATAGGAAATATGGCTGAGACTACATTGGATACTTGACCTAATAGCATCTGTGCATCAGTTCTTATTAAATGCTATTGACCTGCCTCTGATTTTAACACCATCTAGTCATAGGAGAGAGGGAAAGTCTCCAGATATCTTGTCTGTTGCATAGTGTGAAAATGACTAAGGAAAAATTGAAGTATGAGCCCTTGTTTCTGGATTTTTAATGATTTAACAGAAGATTCAGATTTGAATCCTGGCTCTGCTACTTACTAACTTTCTGATTGGGACATGTAATTTAATCACCCCATGCCTTACTTTTCCCATTATTAAAAAGAAGAAAATATTTTTTACCTCCAGTGTTATTGCAAGGATTAAGCGAAACAATTGGGTGATGCTCTCTGGCGACACGGAGTCATACTTCATTCATGGAATGAGTTACTGACATGTATACTACTGACCATTCTCCATCAGGAAACCTTCTCTCCTGGCTTCCATGAGTCTACTCAATATTACTTTCAAGGGAACTGTTGAAAATGTCTCAGTGGTGCAGGCCAGTAATCCCAGTAACTAGGGTAGGGGAGGGAGGGGAGGTGAAGCCAGGAGAATCACCAGTTTGAGGCCAACGGCAGCCTGAGTAACTCAGTGAGACCCTGCCTCAAAATAAAACATAAATAAATGGGCTGGGGGAATAAGTCTAGTGGTAGAGAACTTGCAAAGTATATGCCAGACCCTGGGTTCAACCCCCAAGTACTGCCAAATAATTAATTAATAAATAAACAAAACAAATGGCAACTTCCTAGTAAGTAAACCATAACTGCTTTCAGCTACTTTCTGTTAAAACATATTCCTAAAAAAATAAAGCACTCTAACTCCATAGTTTTTCCCGCTTAGACACCTAGTGGCTTCATATTTTCTTCTATCCCAGGATCCAAACTATCACCCAAAAAAGACCTGGGGTTTAGCTCAGTTGGTACAGCACTGCTCCATAATCTCTGAGGACCCAGGTTAGATCCCCAGCACTGCAAAATCAGGAGACAGATGTGGCAGTCCACCCTCAAATCAATCCCCAAACAATCAGCCATTGGAAACCCTATAGGAGTCACTGTGAGAAGGACCCAACTAGATGGCACCTAACAACAACATCAATAATTCCATAGCATCAAAAATTTCCAACAAATCATATTTGCAGGGAAATCTTATTTTGTTTATTATTCTCTATTATTGATTTAAAAGAAATTGATCAGTGCTTTTTGGAAAAAAAAAAAAAAGTTGAATACTACCTGAGAGTCACATGGGAGGCATTTCCAGTCCTGAATTCTGGCAAAGCTGAATGCTAATTTAATGGATCTTAAAATTATTACCAGTCAATCAATTTTGAGATGTCTCATTGCTTTAAAAAACTGGTACAAACATGAGGCACAAATAATTGAGGTTTTACATAAAAATGGAAATGAGTGGTCAAGGAACTCCAAAGCCTTTAATAATTAATACATACATTTTCTGGTAATTTAAACAATATGCCAGGTCATTCAGACCCAACACATGAATTCACCTTGAGAGGGGGCTGATTTAAAGTTTCCTTTTTAGATATGCATGGTTTACTCAGTAATAATAAAGGAGAACCACAAATTCCACATGCACAGCATCATTCCCTCTAAACCAGCCCCAGCATGCCAGGCTGCAGAGCACTTAAACCCACACACCAAGAGTTTAACTTGAGCTTGGCTAGGGAACTTGGATGAGACTTTCACTATTCAGAGACAGAAAATATTAATTATCATCAAATCTGTCATTATCTTCCCATCCCCCATTCCATACCCTCATCTCACCTGTCTGATCCTTTCTCTCTCCAGCCAACAAAACGAAAAGCAATGATTTGCTGAGTAGATTGTGGTTTTACTCAAAAAGAAAAGGGGACAGCTGTGTATGCCTATTCGGAGTAATCAAAACAGGGAGGTGGGAAAAGTATTCCTTGAAGTGCCTTCAGGCAATTTGGAAGAAAACCCAGAAAATATCATTTCATTAGAGCAGCTACAAAAGAGGCAGAAAGGAAAGGGAGGGAATAGAGTGTGTGTGTGGAGACAGGGAGACGAGAGAGAGAGAGAGAGAGAGAGAGAGAGGGAGAGGGAACACATAAGAGAATCAACCAGAAAGAAAGAACAGAGAGAGGAGAGAGACACACAACCTCATGCTTAATGCCCTCTTCCCACACTTTCTGCCTTTTGAAATGCATGTCTAGGCAGATACAGGTGTTTGAAGAGTCTACAGTAGCAGCAGCCAGAGTTGGCCTGGTTCACTGAAAAAAACAGACAAACGCCTACAAGATATGACTTCAGAAGTACCTGGATGACCCCCGCCCAAAATAACACCACTGTATCCACTGTCTAGTACCTGAAATTCCACCATTCCTGTTTCATGCTTTTTGGAAAGGACTGTGATACTTATTGATATTGCTTGATTAGAGAATTCTTTCAGCCTTTTTCAACCATTTAAAACTTCTTTATTGGTGCCTTTCAAGGTCTTTTTTAGGTGATAGTTTGGATCCTGGGATAGAAGAAAATATGAAGCTAGTAGGTGTCTAAGCGGGAAAAAGATAAAGTCATATAGGACAAAACTTACCTGTTCTGCTACTAGCACTCAATTCTTGTGAAATCAGGCTTATGATAGACATTTGATGTGAATTTAGAAATTCAGAAAGATGAGCCGGGCACAGTGGCACACGCCTGTAATCCAGCGGCTGGGGAGGCAGAGGCAGGAAGATCGAAAGTTCAAGACCAGAGGAAGTCTGCATAACTTAGCGAAACCCTGTCTCAAAAAGTACAAAACAATGGGTTGAGGGTGTAGCTCAGTGGTCCAGCACTTGCAAAGCATGCAAGTGTGAGGCCCTGGGTTTAAACCCCAGTACCACAAAAAAAAAAAAAAAAAAAAAAAAAAAAAAAAAAAAAAAAAAAAAAAAAAAAAAAAAAAATTGAAAAGAAAGAAAGAAAAGAAGTTCAGAAAGATGGAAAAATACCCAGTTATCATTTGACTTTATATTTGTATCATTATATATCACATAATAGTTGTTATTGTTAGGTGCCATCAAATCTGACTCATAGCAACCCTATGTAAAGCAGATCATAATTAGTATAACAAAAAAGGTCCCAATCTCTGTGTATCCTCCTCCTCCCCACACACACACCTACACACACACACATGCACATACACACACATTCACACACGTGCATACAAGGATCCACAATAATGTAGCTCAAGGGTTGGTTGGCTGAATAGCTAATCATCATTTTATAAACCAGGGTCAGTCCATCTTTCTACTTTCCTTCCCTCTACACTTCACTTTATGCTTGTGATCATGGTAAGAAGACAGTCAAGGCTATACTAGGTCTCACAGGCTGAACCAATAATGTAGAATACCTTCTTGTTTTTAAAAAGTCGGTGAAGAAAACTTTTCCCTTAAGTTAACTAGCATATTTTCAGTTTTGTGAGAAGCCATATTGCTTAGGGGTTAGGAGCATGGATTTTGGGACTAAACTCTTGAATCTGAACCCAGCTCTACCAACTAGTAGCTGTGTTTTCTTGGACTAGTTAATTAATACCTCTCTCTGTTCATCAATGTTGTCATTTGTAAAATAAATTTAATGATAATATCAACTTCATACTACATAGAACAAATGAGTTCTTCCTAAACTCACTGAGCACAGGTGCTTGGGACTGGAAACAGTATGGTAGATATGGTCTCTAGTCCATCTCTCTCATTTTAGGCAGGGCATGATGGAAGAGAGAAAAGAGCACCAATTTGGAAGACAAACAGACCTGACTCCAAAATCCAGAACATGACTGTTAAGTGGTATAATTACACACAATTTACAGTTCTGTGAATATGAGAGAAATAGTAAATGAAGGACTGACACAATGCCTGGCACACAGGAAATCGAGACATTTTTCAAATAGAAGAAACAGGCTGAGTTAGATCCTGACACCTGCAAGACTGAGAATTCTAGGTTTCTTGAGTGATAAGTCCTTATCTTTCTTCATGATGCCATATCCAACTTTATTTGTTGAGCACTTGGGCAGAAACATTTACCTCATTACTGAAACAGGACACTATGGATCTGTGTGAGCCATCTGTCCCATCTATAAAGTAATCCACTTCCCAGCCCCAGCTTCCAGCACTCCACACTGAGATAGAAGACACAGGGCAGTGAGAGTTGAGATTCCTCCTGCAAGTGGACCCTTGCTGCTCTCTCTCCACCCAGGAAACCTGTAAATGCTACCCACATGCTCACCTTGGGAAGACTGAATATGATGATTCAGGCAACACATTACTCAGACCCTTCACTGCTGTGGAGCAGTAGAGTCACAGCACCATTTCAACTACACAAAAACAGAATACCAAGGAAAAAAAAGCCAACGAGTGTAAATCAACCAAGGTACAAAGAGGGGACAAAGTGATAGAGGCTTTAAATATGGGAAAATGAGGAGGGCAATCACCCTGGGGACACAAAGCCAGAAAAAAGACATTATGTGCTAGGCGCACAGGAAATGAATTCACCATTTTTGAGTGTGTTGAAGTACATGCTAGTTTTCTCTTTGCCAGCTAAAATAATGGTCATCCCAACATATATTATGGAATTAGACTAGGGAAGCTATAACATGCATCCTAATTCATGGATTGATGCTACCTAATCCACAGTATTGATGTTGCCCCTCAATATGTTTTCATTGTTGCTGTTTTGATGTTGATTATACAACTTTTTCCAATAATGGATCTCCCTAATTGATTCATGTGCTTTAAGAATTTGAAGACTATAAACTTTCATTTAGTCTTCTATATATTCTGCACTGACCAAACATATGCCTATTGCAAATTCTTAGTAGGTGACACATCTTAACTTTGAGAGGCTTGACTCATTAATGAAAAAGACATATTAAAAAAGTAAAAGCCTACTTCTCACAGAATTATGCTGCATCTAGTCTCAATTATTACCTGCATTCTACTGTCTTTTTTTTCCTCCACCAAATTCTCAGACCACCCAAATCAATTCCTCTCTCTTCTTCTTTTCCTTTTTTTCTTTTACTTTTTTGAATTTATTGCTTTCTGAAATATGTATATGGTTTTGAAATTCCCCTAGGATCTTAGAGTATGGGATGCTGTGTATGTGTACATATGTGCTTAGGACTTGTCCTTGATAGCCTCAAAATTATGTTTGACATAGGACAGAGCACAGACTTACTTCTTTCTTACACTCAATGCTTTAAGTTAAAGCCGTAGGAGAGGTGGTTACTGTAAGGGAAGATGCTTTAGGCAGAAATCCGCACGCTACACATTTCACACAGACCTCCTGTTCCATGGTGCTTCCTCTGCATCCCTCTGTTGCCAAACCACTACAGTTCAGCTAATTCCTCCTCTAGCAGTATCTCACCCAGCGCTGCAATTATAGTGGAGACAGAACTGGAGTTAGAAATGAAGTAATAAGGAGGCAAAGAGAGGAGGCTACAGTGATTCATCCCAAAAGCATGTGGAGTCATTAAAAATACATATGCGGTCCAGTAATCCCTAATTTTACCCACTAACTAAAAGAAAAAAGGAAGAAATGAAAATTAAGTGTTTTGAGAAAACCCTGCCTCTCTTGGTTTCTTCCCAAGGAAGCAGCTTGCTTAAGGGGGCATGTGTATGTTTCAACCAGTGTGCCAAACCTGTCATCATAAATAATCCCAAGGTATTATTTAGAGCAGCCATAAGCCAAGCCAAGGAAGAGACTAGGAATTGTTAATAATGTCTGGTCTTTTCACTTTATAGTTAATACACATGATCTACTAAGCTTTTCCTAAATTGAAATCATGTAGACATCAATACTATAATGTATGCCTGAGGCAATATTTGAGCTCTTGTCTTACGGCCTTAAATTTTCTAGGAAAGAAAGGGAGAAACTGTGACATCAGAGCCCAAGAAATTTAGCTCATGGCCCAGTTTTGTGGGAATTGGTTTATTTTGTTTTCCAGTAGTCACCAGCATGGAATTCTGCATCCTCCCCTTGAAGCCAGCTTCCTGACTGATGGATTCCTACCAGAAGCATTCTCCTTGCCTCATAGAATTCCAATCCTACCCACTTTAACACTTTTTTTTTCATGCTCTTTCACTTCTGCAATTCCTATTCCTAACCCCCACTTCCAGCATCAAATCAAGACATGTCTCTCCTATGGAGCCCATCACCTCTTTACCTTTGCCATTTTCCCAGCAGGTCAGGCTCTCAACCCTTATGCCTTCTCCACTGTGCCAGTTTCTGAACTGGTTCCCCTCCTTCCCTTCCTTCTTCCTTTGTCCTCCTGTTCAAACACTTGAAGTTATCAATCACATAAACTGATTCAAAGATCTTCTAGGAGCAACATTTCTCATTTTCTCCATCCAGAAAGCCCTCATTCAATGCTTAAAGTTTACTTCCTTTAAGAAGCTTTCCAGCCAGCTGCCATGATACACACTTTTAATCCCAGAAATTCAAGAGGTGGAAACAGGAGTACCATAGATTCAAGGCCAGAGCCAGCCTGTACAATTTAGCAAGGACTTATCATAAAATAAAAATTTAAAAAGGAGCTTAGGGTACAGTTCAGTGGTATAGCCTAAGGATACATGGAGCCCTGCTCTGGGCTCCATATCCCCAGAAAGAGGAGGAGGAGGTGGAGGAGCGGGGAGGGGGAAAGAAAAGAAAAGAAAAACCACCTTTCCATTACCACCTAGTTATCTGAAGGAGTTGTTCCCTCAAATTCATAACTCTAACAAAATAATTGTATTTGCTTCCCTCCCCAACTGAACACTTTCAGGTACGAGATTGCCTATTTTCCTTGAATCTTCAGATGTTTACATAATACCTGACCTATATAGGACATCTATTTTAAAACTGCTGCCAAGTACATTTTATGGTGGCACTGAAAGTCTTCCTCCTTTGCCACCATTTCTAGCTTAATTATCCACTCTGCATTTACCATTCTCAAGTAAAACTACACCCACTCACCATTCTCTTGACTCTCTACTCTTTCTGACCATGGAGTTTTATTCTTGCTACTTGTTATCTCTGTAATAGTCTTTTCTTTTCTTCTTTTCTTCACATCCCCACTACTCACCTGGGGTCTATCTTCCAAAGGCCATCTCATATGCTACTTCCTTTATGTTGCTAAGAGGAAGCTATAACTGTATGGATTCTCACCTCAGTTTCCTCTCTTTCCACTGGAATAGCCTTATTGCACCTTCTACCATAGGTGTCCATACATCTGAGTTATTTCTGACATTACAACAAGCACTATTTATGGCAGGACTGTGTCATTTAACTCCAAATCATTACAATAACTAAAATAGTGAGGTGTATGTATTCACATTCAATGTGAACTCATTCTATTTGAACAGCTTGTTTAAACCTGGCTTGAAATATCAGTTTCATGCATGCTGCTTGGTGTCTAAGCCAAGTCGTCAAGTAGAAAATTGATTTACAGGAGTTCAGTCAAAAGGGAAAAGGCCCCAGACCTCCCTACCAGTGATACATTTTTCATTCCTTTCTTCTTGGAGCAATCAAAAACCATAAATATATGCAGTATCATCACCTTGATAAATGTTTCATAAATTAGTAAGTTTGTGGCAATTATTATAGTCAATAATGATTTCACTTTTATACACATATTAAAATTCATTAAATTTGCAGGCTTTTTTTAGGAAAAGCAGTGTTCTCTCTCTCTCTGTCTCTGTCTCTCTTTCTCTCTCTCTTCCTCTCTCTCTCTCTCTCTCTCTCTGTCTCCCCCCTTTTTACACGCCCTCCCTCCCTTTCTCTTGAAAAAAACAAATGAAAATTAAATTTAAAGTGAAAATTAACTATTCATACACTCTCAAATATGACCAATATCACGAAACTGGATCTAAATATTTTCAAATTGATGAGACATTCTTATTGACAAGTTGAAGGACAAGTCTCATCCTTGTAGCAAAAAGAGAAGTGGTAAATCCTAGGAAATATTTTGTAAAAATTTAAATTAGTGATCAAGGTTTACTGAAAATACATTAGAAAATCCATGCCCTGGCTTATGGTTTAGATTTTAAAAGTCCCCAAAGGTTCAGATGTTAACAGCTTGGTTGTGATCCTATAGGACTATTGGGAAATGGTGGGACCTTTATGAAGTGGAGTCTAATGTGGGGAGCCAGGACACTGGGGCTGTGCTTCTGAAAGAAATATTGGGTCCCTGACCCCTCCCCCTTGCTCTTGCATGCTCGCTCTCTCTCTGTCCTTCCCAGACCTCACAAGGTGAGCAGCTTTATTCTGTCATGTGCTCGCCCTACAATATGCTGCCTTATCACAGGCCCTAAAGCAATAGGGTCATGAAACCATAGACTGAGACCTTTGAAACCATGAGCCAAAATCCCTTGCGCTCCTTCGAGTTGATTTCCTCAGGTGTTGTGTGACAGTGGCAGAAAGCTGACTAGCACATCCTGGTACCATGGTCTTAAAGAGCTATCTGGGCTACTACCTGAGGGCTATGCCTGTTATACTCTCTTTCCTACCTGTGTGTTGTTGTTGTTGTTGTTAGGTGCCGTCGAGTCAGTATCCGACTCATAGCGACCCTCTGTAAACAGGGGAAACACTATTGCCAGTGCTTCTCTGCTGTTCATAGGGTTTTCAATGGCAGATTGATTTTTGGGAGGGGGTTGCCAGGTCCTTCTCCCTACCTGTGTGACAGTCATCAAAAAAAAAAAAAATCAGTGAGGTTACTGTCCTTTGATTCTAGTTCTTATTTAATTTCTGTATAACATAGAAACTTCCAAGAAAAAGTGTCTTTGACCTTGAAATTTACCCAGACAGAACAAATGGCAATTATATATTTTGACAATTTAAGGAAAATAATATTTGATGTAACTGCACTTAGAAGAGACTCGATTTTATATCCCATCACCAAGGGATTTCACTCTAGTGATTGTGAGATATCCCGCTCTCCCAATATTTTTATTTCATGTTACCTATAAGAAAATTGTCAGAGCTTGGTGGGAGTAATGCCTATCCCTTTTCCAGCAGAGTCCTCAGATTCCTGAGTAGGGACCATTAGCCTTTTCTGAGTCCTCATGAATCAGTGACAAAATTTGCTGTGTAAAAAAATTTTTAAATAAAGGATTTCAAGTACCAAGGTTTTGTGGTATAACATAGGCTGTCATCAGGCCATTTTGAACATACATTTTTTTCCCTCTGGCTTCCAGACAAATACAATATTATTTCCACATAGCAGTGGGCAGATGCCTTAGTCATCTTTTATGTACTGGTCAACGGAAAGATCCTGGGGGCAACTTCCAATGTGCCTGGGCATGTTCAAAATTTCTGTGGGTTTCTCTAAGAATGCTTTTCATTTCATGATCATTGTCAGTGTTTAAGCCATAAGCTTAACACCCCAGTATGGACCCATGGCATGGAAGAGGGGGAACATAGAACTTAGTAAGACCCATACCCAGGAGGGAACAAGTTCTGATTTTATTCTAGGCTACCAAATAAGAAAGAAAAACAAAGAAGGAAATACCAGGACAGAGCCAGCAAATGGGTGCACCCACTGCTTGTTTAGAAACACCAAGGATTAAACAACATCATACTGTTTGCATCCTCTAGGAGAAACAAATTGACTTGTCCAATGGCACATAGGGACAATGACAGCAAAATGGGGTTTAGAAGTCATCCTGTCACATCCTATAAATACAGTTAGCCTAGAAAGGGAAGGAGAACATGAAAACTTTGGATGTTCAAATGCTTTGGGGTATCCTTCCCACCCCCTCACCTGTAGTAAGCACATCACTCTGTGTCCCTACAGCATCCTGTGTTTACCTATAGAAGCATTTGCTCCATCCCACTATAGTCAACACACTTTTCTACCTCTCCAATCACACCGCAAGCCCTTGAAAAGAAAAATGTTACATTTTACCCATCCAAAGTTTAACTTAGAGTGCTTAACATATAATAGGAACTGAATAGTTATCAAATCAGTGAATTTCCTCCTGATTCAGTGCAGCTACAGAGGAAAGTACAAAGATCAAACGGTGATGACTTCAAGAGAAGCTGATTTCCATTCAACACAGGGAAGACAATTCTAACCAAAGTCTCCCACAGTCGGGCAGGCAAAGCAAGAGGTAGTGACTTCTATTTAACCAGAAGCCTTCAAATAGAGGCTGCATAACTGCTTTCAGGGTTATTGGAGAGAAGGTGCCTGCGTAGGTGGTCACCAATTTACTGATTCTGTGACTTCCATTCCAGACCCCAGGCCTCATTATTAATCTGAGAGAAGAGTCTTTAGCACCACCTTCCTGTAATATGGGGTACTAGAGCCTCTGTATGCTCTATCCTTGTCTGAACTGGGTGATGGACTTACTGATCCTAATTAATACTGAGCTGCAGCAGCAAATTTATAAAGAAAACAACTTAGCAGAAGAGCTCTGTGGTTGAGAAATCAGCTTAATCTACTATTAAGTAGTAGGTTAGTAGATTAAGCTGGTTTAATGTAGAAGAATGATACCACCACACTTCAAGAAAAATTATATAAATACAATAGACATATATTAATTGAAGAAAACATAGACAAATCAAATCTAAAAACCGACTATATCCTTTTAATTTACCTGAATTATCACACTGTGGCTTCAAAAGGAGATTCATCTAGAATCCCACAGCTAGGACCTTGTAAAGTTGGCACAAAATTCCGCTGATTACAAGGCCAGAATTCTTTTCATTGCCCAACGCTGTGAAGCCCACTATAATATAACACTTAATTATACAGGTTCAGCAATACAAGTCAAAGCAGATCCCAAAAATAATAACAGATGCTTAAACACCATATGGGAAAGCATGCTATAACATGGCTAGCCCATGACGTGAATGAATTATAAAGGGACTGAGTGCACTGTATTTTTTCCCACCAAGGACTGAGTTGTACTCGTATATCCTGTGGGTCGCCTGTGCCGTAAACTATAGCATACATTATCTCGGTAGAATCCAAACTAAATGGGAGACATCAGGGGACCAGAGTTTACAGAAAAGGCAAAATACAGAAGTACTCCATTAGGCTTTTTAACATAATAGCTCATTTTAACTGGCCAACTGTCCTGAAAAGTAATTATTATTATCGTTTTTATATATGAGACTAGGGCTCAGAGACCTAGATTATTAACCTGTTGTCATATTGCCAGCAAATGAAAGTCATTGACCCACATTGGTTTGGTTCCCAAGTCCATGCATTTTCCTAAGGAATCAGAATACTTTAGTTGTTCATTGCTCCATAAATAAGTGTAATTTCTCCCAAGTCACCTTCTGTCTTTGTGTTTTAGGTAATCTCTAAATTCCTTTTAGCACTGAAAATCTTCTGATGCAATTAGGATTGGAAAAGAAATCCTTACATACATTCTGTCTAAAAAATAAGCAATGTAAAACATAAGTATGCACAATATCCAGGATATGTAGATTACTCTTTTCTATCTTCTGCCAGGCCATAGTTATCTGGGTTTGTCTGTATATTGGTACCAACTAAGGGCCTTCAGTAAAGAAGCAACACATTCACAGTTTCTTCACATGCATGTGGGCAAGCTTAAGTTAGACATCTATTATGTGCAGGACTCTCTAAACAGTTGCGGCTTAAAGAGACATCATGATCCTAAGTGTAGCTAGGAGTCAACTAGTGCTGAAAGACAAGGGTCGCCAAGTTGGTGGGAGCCATCTCAACTCTCTGCACCAGGACCTACAACTGCTCCTCTGCCTTTGAGCCAATTGATTGTAGAGGACTTCCCATGGACAGAAAACAGCCCATCTCTTTAAAACACTGGAGTTGGGGGGGGGATGGGAAATACCCCAGCCAGCCTAGGTCTCAAGAGACTCAAGTCTTCCATTAGTCCCTGTTACTATGTTGACTTTGCATCTAAGTGGGCTTCAATTTCTTTATTTACAAAGTTCAAAATTAACCCTCATCGTACCTGCACTGTAGGAGTGTGTGTGTGTGTGTGTGTGTGTGTGTGTGTGTGTGTGTTAAATAAAATGAGTGTGCAAGGATCTTGCAGATTCTAGAACCTTAAAGTATTGAGAGCTGAGATGGTTATTTTCACGCTAGCCAAAATTTTACCCAATTTCTCACTTCCATTAATGCACTCACTTCAAAGATGAGTTTTTTGCTGCTGGCTTCACGTTTCCTTCTTTTTTGTGTGTTTTCTCAGTAGCCTCATGGCTACTTCGTTTTTTTCCTCAGTAGCCTCATGGTAGGAAAAGCATGAGTGCTGTGGAGTTTTGTGTCACACAGGCCTGTGTTTTATCCCAGATAAACCACTGACTAGAGGCCTTGTTGTTGTTGTTGTTAGGTGCCATCGAGTCAAGTCCGACTCATAGCTACCCTCATAGGGTTTTCAATGGCAGATTGTTTCGGGATTGCCGTGGGAGTGGGTTGCCACATCCTTCTCCCATTTTGTGGTGCTGGGAATCGAACTCCGGGACCTCAGAGACTGCAGAGCGGCACTCTACCAACTGAGCTATATCCCAGCCCAGAGGCCTTGAGTATGTTTTAATTCTCTTTGCATCAGTTTCCTCATCTGTAAAATGGAGATTAAAACACGTTAATCGTGAATTCACAATGCCATATCTGAAAAGCCTAATACAGTGTGTGGTCTGCAGTGACTGTTTAATCCATTCCAGTGGCTGCTGTGATTCTTTACCACAGCACTCAAATGACCAGTGACGAACCATGGGAAGGGCAGGCTGTCTCTGAACCTACTGCCGCCCTTGACCACCGGCCCCAGCCACCCAGCCTCCCGTGGTGTCGCTGGCTGGCTGTGGGGAAGGAGGTGGACACATCTGGCTCTGTGGGAACCTAGGATACCGCAGCTGTCTTCTCCTGTACTTGCCACAGGCCACCACCTGAGCAGGTCTGTGCCACCCAGCCACTGCCCAGTGGAACTGCACGGGCTTCAGACACGTCGCATTCAAAGAGATAGCTATTTGCTAATTCTAAGAAGCAACAAGAGGAAAAGTCCTCTCAACAATGACAATTTGCAGGAGGGTGAGGGGTTCCCTGCTGAGATGGGGTCAAATTCAAGGCTGCTGACAGTGTCCAGGCATTTTCCTTTCCAAAGGCATAATTTCATAATTTCTATAAAACCTCCGAAACTTGTTTTATTTTATTTATCTTTTTATCATCATTGTATTATTCCTATTTTTAAGTGCCCAGATAGTATTTCAAATTCTAGAATTTTAGCTCTGAAATATGCCTGGAAGATCATAGCTAGACTGTGATTTCATTGTTCTACACTTGTTGAAGGGGAAAAAAGGAGAAAAGAAAAGATAGGCAATGTCAGGGAGATTGTTCATGAAAAGTCAAAGTTTGAATTCACCATCTACGATCTGCCTAGTCAGGGTTCCAGTCCTTAGATGCTTCTAGAGAGCAGGTTCCCTGTTTTCCAATGATGTAAGAAGAATGCACACACACGCACACACACAAGCTAGAACTTGTGCCTTGAGGTGAATAGACAAACTCCTTAGTTGTTTACCCATTGCCAGTTCTACTATCAGCTTCACCATCAGAGTTTGTGACCACAGTCTCCTAAGAACATGAAGTGAGGAGGCTGAACGAGTCCCTGGAAAATCCCTTCCAACTCCAAAAGCTCACACTTCTTATCATTCATTCTCATTCACTGAATTATAATAATAGTACCTGAGAAGAATTTCAACACATCATAATTAAGAGGGTTTTTTCCTACAATAAATCAGAAGAAACAAATCCTGGACTCTGATGATCTGCCAAGCATCCCTCAGCCCTCATGCCATTCCTGAAAATAGGTTCTCATGGGGATAGACCCTCCACAGGCCTGGGGCTCCTCCCAATCTGTTGAACATGGCTCTGTTCACATACAGTTTAGCTGGTACACACAGGTACACTCTTCTTTTCTGAGATGATTTATGTCAGTGAATATTATTACATCCTCTAATGAAAAAGGGCCCAGAGTTAGAACCAAAACCAAAATATTTTATAGCTAATTCTTAAGAGGCATTTCAGAAAATTACAGGGAGAGAGAGATCATAAGACCGCACATGGTTGTAGAAAATATACATTTAGAATGGATTTTGATGGGAGGACCAAAAACATTGAACTTTCGCTGAAAGAGTAATAGTCTTTGTACTTAAGTTTTTGCCTTATATCCAACCCTTCCCCTTTATTTTCTGTGTGTTTTTATTCTTGTTCTGTGTTCTTTTCTTTAAAAAAGAATACTGAGAATGGTAACTGGTATATATTTTAAGGCAGATGACCTAGAAACAGTTATAAGATTTAATTATTAAGTCTTAATAGTCCTATTCAGTGAAAAAATGCATAAAATAATGTGATTATTCCAATAAAAAGAACAGAATAGCTAAATTAATGGTGCTTAAAAACCAACATTTAAACAATGATTATCAGCAGCAATGGCAAACAAAAGAGTATCCCATGTCTTAAAGATCCACATTCTGTAGCTTCTAAACTCTAGGGTTTAGGTTCCAGAAAAGTTCCAGGTCTGTCAGAGAACCAGTTTCTCTCTTTGAAGCCAAATCCCTGACTTGGATTCCATTTATGCTTCAGAATCCTCCCATTGATGGGATTGCCATGACACTAAAGACCAGGAACCCTGTCCTGAAGAAATACTGTATGTCTGACAGTAATGGGTTTTCTTATTATTCAGAGAAAGATTCTAAAAGAACCTCCAAGTAGGCTCTCTTACACTAAATACATTGTGAGTATAGTATAAATTTAGGGGTGGTTCTCAGGCATTCCTCAGAAGGGATGGGATTCTGCCCTCTGCAGGAATTCCTAAGCAACAACTTCCTAAGGAAGTGTCTCTCATTTAAATATAACTTCTTGGCAACCAAATATTTGTCTGGGAGAAATTGGGAGTGGCCCTGTCCAATCAGCCACCTGGGTTCAATCCATTACTCAAAAATAACAGGATTGTGGCATTTGGGGAACGCCTCCCCACAGAGGTTTGCCAAGAAATAGCTCAGCAATCCTCCACCATCCACCCATCCCTGTCAACACGCCTCCCTGGGCATTATGAGTGAGTGGACAGCACCACACCCAAGATCAAGTCTAGGGCATTCTTGGCCCAGATCCTCAGAGCAAAGTCAGGGTATGTATGACAAACCCCTCGCCCAGTGCCCTGTCCATCACAGCATGTGATAGAACTTGACCTTTGCTGAGGGTAGTGGGTCCATGAGCCACACAAAAATTCTGTTTTTACCTTTATCTCTACTCATGCAAGTCTCAAGTGACCTGGATCCCCTGGAGTCTAATACCATCAGTCAATTGCTTTGCAAGAGAGCAATAGTCAGAATTTTCTATATAACCTCTGATTTCTACACCAACATTATGCATTCAACACTTCTCACCAGGACTAGCTCAAAGACCTGATTCCACTTTTCTCACTGGTCTGACCTATCCCACTCCCTGCTTTCTGCTCTAGCCTGGTACTCTCTGTTCATTGAACATACAGCAACACACCTATCCCATACCAATGCTTTCCTCCATAGTGTAGGAACACAAGGATGCATAAGACCTCCATCTTTAAATTTTCACAACTTCCATTTGCCAATCGAAACAAGTAAGTCTTTCTGTCCTTCTAGTCAACACTGCTCATGACTGCGCCTTCCTATCTTTGTCTACTCTGACTATATTCTAGTTGTCCAGGAGATTAGTCATGGTTTCCTAAGAAACCTTTCACATTATTTTATATTCACATCTCTTTGTCACACTTTTTCCCCCAGCCTATGAGCCTCCTTATTCTTATCTGTTAAAATGCATTAGTCCATCAACAGTTTCTACCCTTAAGACAAGATTGTCTGGTATGTGTTTCCACAATATATTTTTCCCATTTTTCATTTATGGTTTGTCATGTTATGTTTTATATGAAAATTAGTGTTCTATATATTTAGTCTCCTAGTACCCAATTGGGCTGGGGCTTAGCTCAGTTGGCAGTGTGCCAATTTTCAGTCTTCAAGGCCCTGGGTTTGATCCCCAGCACCACAAAACCAGGAAAAGGATGTGGCAGCCTGCTCCTGAAAAAAATCCCAAAGCAATCAGCCATCAAAAACCCGATGAGGGTCACTATGAGTCAGACACAACTTGACAGCACCTAACACACACAGTACCCAATTAGATCTCAAGCTATTTGACGATGGGGCTATAGTTTATTTCCTGCCTTTTATCCTACAGGAACTACTAAGCTATTATCTTCCATTTGTTTAATAATCATATTAAAACTATCACAACTAAACCTTGTTTCTGGGATCTAGGTGCAGCAAAATTAAAATAACCGTGAATGCGAAAATAAAACAAGGAAAATGCAAAACAATGAAAATCATATAAAATAGCTGAAATAATTTTTTAACTAAAAAGATCAAAGAATATCAATAACCTAATGCTCTTCCTGACAACTTATATTTTGTGCCAGAACCACCTTCCCCTGGTCATAAGATGCTACAAAGTACAACCTTGGGTGTTTTAGATGGCCATATATTTGTTTTATGATCACTTCTCTATGCATAGGTAGGTTCATAGCTTCTCATACATGGCTTCTGCTTGGTCTAAATTCGGGGGTGGCTGCCATCTTATTCCTATTTTACATGTGCTTTCCTGATCTTAGAAGCAAGTCCTCTATCTCCCATCAATAAAACTTAGCTGTCTCACACCAACTCATCAAGTTCCCCTTACCATCAGAAACCTGGCTCTAGCTCACCTTAGCTTGTCATGGAGTAACCGGTCTTGAGTTGAGTGAATGGTTAATACTTCTTTTCCTGCTGAATTCACAGCATAGACCTGAAGTCTTGACACCCCTGCTCTGGGACTCAGTAGCTTCTCAGGAAGTAACTATCTATTAGTACTATATAATACCTTAAAGCAGGGATCCCCAGCCCCTGGTCAATAGCCTATTAGAAACTAGGGCCCACAGCAGGAGGTGAGTGTCTGGTGACAGAGAGAAATTTCACATGTACTTACAGCTTCTCCCCATTGCTCTCATTACTATCTGAGCTCTGTGGAGAATTTGTCTTTCATGAAAATGGTGCCCAAGCCAAAACTGTTGGAAACTGCTAAAGAATACATGTGGGCTGGGGTTTAGCTCAGGTGTTTGAGTGCTTGCTCCACATGCTTGGAAGCCCTGGGTTCAATCCTCAGCACCACAAAAATGGGTAAAGGACCTAGGAGCCCACTCCCAAAACAATCAGCCATAGAAACCCTATGAACATCAGAGAAGTGTTTCATTCTGCTATACATTGGGTCACTATGAGTCAGATCTGACTAGAGCGTACCTAACTACAAAAAAGGATACATGTGGAGTTACTGTCATCTTCTAACAAAAGGCAAAACAAATCAGATGGAAAGCAAATCAAGCTAATGTACTTGGAGCAAATATAGCAGCCACCAGCTTGGCACTGCTTCTGTGTTCTTATTTAATCCTTAAAACTCCATGTAGTAGATATTATTAATTTCATGTTAGACCTAAGGACACACATCTCCATAAAGGTTATATAACAAGGCCAGTAAGTGACAGATCTAGGATTGGAGCCATGTGAAATACTAAACAATAGGAACACTTTACCCTATGAAGTTATAATCTTCATCATTCTCAACCATTAGGAGTTGGTAGAACTTCTTTTATTCTGTGAATCTATCAGTTAGGATTAGGTCAGGCTACAAATAACAGAAAAGTCCCATAACGTGAATGACTGCACTTTTCTTCTCCTGGCAAAAAAAAACAAAGGTGGGCAGTAGGAGAGTGAAAGGGCAGCTCCTCAGTCATTAGGAAATGAGGCTCCTTCCAGCACCCCACTGTTCTTCCCTAGGTGTGATCCTTGGGTCCACAATCCACAGTGCAGTGTGGGAGGGGGATGTGGGAAAGGACAGAAATGAATGCATCCTTGCCTTCTGAGGAATTTTCTTGGAGGGCCCCCCATTTGTTCTGCTCCTATTTTATTGGACACAACCTAGTCCAATGGGCAGGCTTAGCTTCTTCACAGCCTGAGTGTTACATTTAGAGTTTAAGTGAGGTTTTCCAATAACTTATGGACCTTATCAGAAGGAAAGATAGGAGAAAGTTAATGGAAACCAACATCTTGTCATTAGTAAAAAAGCACACCTTTCTCTTCCTCTGATGGTGAATTTAAAATTGTAAGACAGAATTTTCAGGACTCTAACAGTGGGGAAAAGTAGAAAAATTCATGCCTTAAAACATACCACAGAGAAAGTACAACTTGTTGCTTCTGTGTAAGTGGAATGAGAAATGAGCATGTCAGGCTTTGTTAGGTAGATGTCATTTGACAGAAGAGGTGACACACTTTACCAAAGCTCCACTATTCACATCCATCCACAGTCACTTTAAGACTAAGTGATCCTGTAAAGACTATGGTCATCCTTTGTTGTTGTTGTTGTTGTTAGGTGCTGTTGAGTTGGTGTCCAACTCATAGCAACCCTATGTAAAACAGGCAAAACACTATTGTCAGCACTTCTCTGCTATTTATAGGGTTTTCAATGGTGAATTGATTTTTGCGAGTGGGTTGCCAGGTCCTTCTCCCAAGCAAACAGCAGGAGCTCTCCCATCCAGGTACTAACCAGGCCCGACCCTGCTTAATTTCCAAGATCTGACAGAATCAGATGCCACAGTGCTATGGCTATAGGCATGGTCATCCTTTACTCATGTACAAATCAAAATACAAACCATATTAAATCACAAAACAGAACATGTATATTAAAATTAAAATTGCATCTTTCTAGATTTCTACATTTCAAATTTTTGAATAAATACTTTAAGATTATTATTTTTTTTTTTTTACCACTTTCTGTTGGCATGTTTTGCCATTGTCTTCCACCTGGGCTTGTCTACCTGTTAGGTAATTCAACCCTATTCACAATTTGTTTCCAGTCTTTTTTTTTATTATTGGAAATTTTTAATGTACACCTTAACATGATTCATTCTGACATGTTTTCATTGTGGCATTTCCATATATGCATTTTGATGTACATTATTCATATAGGTGCCCCCTTACCCTCTTGTATACTTCCCCCCACTACCACCCTGTCCATCTAAGACTTCTCTGTCATTTACTTGGTAATATTTTTCTGTATGTCCTTGGGTTCCAGTTCTGTTTAAGATAGAAACTTTTCCAGTAGTGAACTTTGTTTTTATCTTGTCAGAACAATTGCATGCATTTTCTAGACCATTTATATTGATACCATTCTTAGCTTTTTTTTTTTTTTTTCATTTTATTTTGGTCCGACCTTTGAATAGGATCTTTCCTTCTTATAATTTCGATTCAGCTCCCACATATGAGTGAGAACATGTGGTGTTTCCCTTTCTGAGCTTGTGTTCGTTCACTTAAAATAATTTTCTCTAATTCCATCCATTTTGCTGTGAATGACCTTATTTCATTTTTCTTGATTGCTGAGTAGTATTCCATTGCCTATTCACAATTTTTCTTGGATATCAAGAGTGTTCATGGCTTCTTACTTTGAATCCTATGGACTGGAGAAATATTTTCACAAGTAGTGATTAATTTGAAGAAGAAAAATGTTGTGGCACTTTATATATTTTACTGAAAGATTTTCTGCTAAGGGAAAAGATGAGAAGTCAGAGAGTTACTGCTTACAAAAGACAACCAGTGGGAACCTTATTCAATAATCTCTCACTCCCCTTTCCTCTAAGTGGAGCTGCTTTGATTTGAGTTTAAAATACATATTTTCACTTGTAAGGCAAACACTCCATAATACTAGGAATCAGACACATCTAAATGAATAAATATTTTGCCTGCTTTATACCTTGCTGTGGTGGTGGTGGTGATGGTGGTGGTGGTGGTGGTGGTGGTGGTGGTTATTTTTTGAGACAGGGACTTACGGAGTATCCCAGACTAGCCTTGAACTTGCATGGAGCCTAGGCTGGCCTCCAACTCATGATCCTCCTGCCTCAGTCTCCCAAGAAGCAGAATTATAGGCATGTGCCACTAGGCCCAGATAATCACTGTGTTTTTAATAGACTGAAAATAAGAATCATTTTTTTAGAAAGTATAAACTATATGAATGGGACTGGGGCTTATGACAAAAGAAAAAAACAGGAGGAAAAAAGAAGAGAAATAAGAATATGTCAGTTGAAGCTAGAAAAATAGGTCAAGTACAACTCTGGTCTATCTTCCCTTCTGCCATTCCACCCTTCCCTTGGCACAGCAAAATAAATGCACAAATAATCAACTTCTACTACAACTGCTTTGCAATATCAAACAGTCCCAAAGCCAGACCTGTCATTTGTCACCATACTTCTTGCCCACTGGCATGGAGCTCTTAGCTTTTCCTTTTTATATAAAAAAAATTAGAAAGAAATTTCTAAAATCTTGATTAATCATTGACACAAGAGATGGAAAAGACTTTGCTATTATCTAATTTCACCTTTTTCTTTCTTTCTTTCTTTCTTTTTTTTTTTTTTTTTTTTTTTTTTTTTTTTTTTTTTTTTTTTTTTTTTTTTTTTTTTTTTTTTTTGCAGTACTGGGGGTTGAACCCAGGGCCTCCCGTTTGCATGCTCTGCAAGTGCTGGACCACCGAGCTGTATCCCCAGCCCATTTTTTACTTTTTGAGACAGGGTCTCACTAAGTTATGCAGACTGCCTCTGGTCTCGAACTTGTGATCCTCCTGCCTCCGCCTCCTGAGCCTCTGGGATTACAGGCGTGCACCACCGTGCCCGGCATTAATTTAACCTTTTTCATGTTACAAGGGTAAACTGAAACTCTGAAGAAGAAGCAACACAGCAAACCACAGGGAGAATTAGGACAAAAAAATTCAAATTTTAGTTCCAAACCTGAGGTTGAGACTCTGTATTGAAGGTCTTAGTTATTTCCCTTCTTTAACTAGGATTAACAAGGACATATTCTCTTTAGGTGTGAATGAGCTCAAAAGAGGGCATTTTCCAAACCTCACCTACCTTTCCATGCTAATGCCGTTCCAAACTTCCACAATGCCCTGTTCCCACAATTTCTTAATCTGAAACACTTCTCAAAAACTCAAGCCAATTCACCAATCTCTCAGTTTGGAATAAAAGTACTATAGCATCAAGACACACTTCTGATTTTAATCCTTCAAATCTCTCCACCATCACTGTTTATATCACTCTCTGTTTATATAATATCTTTCTCCAAGAAACCCAGAGTGATTTCAGGGCATTATCTCATTACACAATAAGTAATTATCCTATGAGACAAGTGGGCAATTTTATTCATTTTACACTCTGAATCAGACCCATTTCTCAGGAGACCCATAGTTTGTGGAAAAGGGTTTCCCACTAGTTTTTACTGTGAACCTCTTCACTCTGGTGAATGCCAGTACAAGCAATGCATAAAAAAGAATATTCTAAATCCTCCAAAAAAATGACCACAGTTTATCAGTGCCTGAATACAAAACTCATCTCTATTTCAATGTCTTGTAGGCCCTTCCTATTCAGCACACCCAAGTCACAATGGCATTTGCAGTTCCAGGCTCCCACCTTTGCACGTGCTCTTCCCTGTCTCTGGAACACACTCATTATGGTACATTTAACTTAATTCCTAGTCCTCCTTCTCATCCCAGTAACAAAATTCCTTTTTCTGAGAAGTCTTTCCTTATCTTCCTCTCTCCAATTGAGGTCAAAGCCTTGCAATAAAAGTTCCATTATCCTATGCGTGGGCCTCCAATGATACCTATTTCCTGAATTTTCTGCTCTGTGTGATGGCCTCCCTTGAGTTTAAGCTGGGTTTAGTGACTTGCTTCTAGAAAACAGATTGTGGCAAAGGTAATGAGATGTCTCTGAAGATTTAATAACACAAGGACTGGCTCTTATCTTGTTCAGCCTCCCTTTCTCCTCCTCCTCCTCCTCCTTCCTTCCTTCTTCTTCTTCTTCTTCTTCTTCTTCTTCTTCTTCTTCTTCCTCTCTCTCTCTCTCTCTCTCTCTCTCTCTCTTGTTCCTTATGAAGGAAGTCAATAGGCAAAGTGGCAGGAGCTTTATGACAAAGGCCTGCTGGCAAGAATCTGGTATCTCTGGTAACTGCATGGACCAGCATGGACCATCTTGAACCAGAGCATACCAACCATCATACAATGGCTGAGGGAGATGCCTAGAGATCCCATGGTATCATGATTGCCTTGATAGATTACCTTAAGAGACACCCTCAAATCAAGGGCTGATATGTGTATTACTTTGTACAACTAAGTTTTCAGGTAAGTTGTAACAGAGTGATAAATTAATTCACACACTCCCTCTTCAAAGCATTCATCACTGTTAGAATTTTATACTTGTCAATGTGATTATTTGGTGATTATACCTTGACTATGAACTCCATGAGGGCAGAAACTCTGGCTCTTTCATCACAGTGGTATCCAAGTGCCCAGTATCAGACCTGGCATGTAGCAAGTGCTCAATGAATGTCAGGTGAATGACTAGTTCATCACAACCATCATTTTTTCCCATAGTCTAACAGGTAATCTGAATAACAAATACATAGTGCATCCTCCACATGTAGGAGTGTAAGCTCCCATAGGCCTCATTCTTGTCTCTTCCACATGACAAAAACCCAGTCTTCTTGTACCAGTGATTTTATTTCTGCCAAGTCTTTTCACACTTGTGCCCTCCTTTTCCTACTCACTAGCCCTTTAGCATTTCTCAACTCTACTATCACAGAATCTCTCTCTTGGCTGGCTCCTTTCTACAGTTTCTGTATTCTCCAGACCATCTCTTATATTGTTACCCCCCCATTTTCCTGAAGCAAAACATCAGTTGTTTCAGGCTCCTCACCTCAACTCTTCAACATCTCACATCCTTAAGCCATCACTGAACACCATGCAGAAACTTCTACCATAGCCTCCTAGTCACATGGGAGAGTTAGCAAGATCACATTAGCTGGGCATTGTCTACTTATGCCTGGATTTTCATGTTCGTTCCTATCTCTCTGCCCAAGTTCTATTCATCCCAGAATGACTCAACTAGATTCCACCTCCTCCATAAGACCTTCTCAGCCCTCCCAATAAGAAATTCTTCCTCCTTGTCCTGTGCCCATGACACTCTCTCTGGCTTTCTGTGGGAGCCCTAATCAAAGTCTGCTTTGGGCTAACGTGTGCCCATGTATGCATATTGCCTCCCTGTGAGACTAGGAACATCTTGGATGGAAAACCCATGGCCTGTCCTTCTGTCATGAACGATGAACGTGTGCCATGTGGCCAGGGCTCAGGAAGGACTCACTGACTGTAATTGAAATACTAGTGGCAAAGAACTACATTTAGAGAGCTGCTTTTTACTTTAAAAATGCCTCTGGGAGAGAAGATTATTAATTGGTGGCTTTTTTTTTCTTTTAAAGGAAAGACCACAAAACACCTCTGAAGCCAAGAAAAAGATGTGAGTACAAAGAAATACATTAATACCTTTAATCCTCCAGTTTGGAAAAACAACAAAACACCAGCTTCTACCAAATCATTTCTTCTTAATTAAAAGCTATCGAGATTAGCTTTGGCACACTTGATTTTCTGGTCAGGTCAACAAAAAGTAACCAACATCACTCACACCTCCCTTCCTCGTCTTCCCAAGCCCCATTCCTGGAGTTATGCAACCCTTGGGGGTGGCATACACTTCAGCTATTTGCTCTGTGCTCATAATTAGATTGTCTAGACAGGAGATGTTGCTGGAGCAATAGGAAAATATTTTACAAGGTGTTCCGCAGAACCACATTTATAACAGTGATTAGAACACACTGACAGACGCGAAGCCAGCAGAATCAGCCTGGGCCACAGGCCGATTTCACCCAGAGCAGAGGCCCTTTGAAGCTCTCATCTGAGGAAGAAATGCCAAATTAGAACTCTGAAGATGTGGAGCTGCTCCTTGGCCTTCAGATCTGTAGGAGCACAGCTGAGAAGGTCGAATAAAGTCTGGGGTGCCCTCTGGCTCTTCTCCTTATGCTGATCTTAAATCACCAGAGGGTGGGTGATATTTGCAGCTTTCACCAGCATCTCTACAAACAGGACATGCAGAGGCCACAACAAGCAGTTTCCTACCTGACTTCCACAGCATGGCATACCTTATATTTAGCAGAATGTACATGCTATGAGTCGGACTGACTCGAAAGCACCTAACAACAACAACAACAACAACAACAACAACATGTAAACAGCACGGAGAGATGTATATGAAATGCCTGTTCTTGCAGGAAGATGTTTTTTGGCCTGACTGCCCCACTTGGCTTTTGTGGCCATATCAATGTGACAGCAACAATATTCTCCAAAAGAAAATCACTTTAAAGATATTTTTCACAGGAGGAATAGATTAGGTAAAATCATGTGGTTCTTTTGGAAAATTGCTACACTGTTAGAGTACCATACAGGTATAGAGTTTCAATGTAAAAAAAAAGAGAAAGAAAGAAAGAAAGAAAGAAAGAAAGAAAGAAAGAAAGAAGAGACAGAAAAAAAAGAGAAGGAGGAGGAGGAGGAGGGGAGGAGGAGGGGGAGGAAGAGAGGAGGAGGAGGAGGACGGAGAGGGGGAGGAGGAGAAGAAGAGGAGGAGGAGGAGGAGGAGGGGAAGAAGGAGGAGGGGGAGGGGAAGGAGGGGGAGGGGTAGGACGACAAGGACAAGGAGGATGAAGGGAGGGAGGGAGGGAGGAACAAATCTTAGAGACTACGAATTCAGCTAAAGGTGATTCAGCAAAGAGAAGAAGTGACTTTTATTAGGAAAGTAGACCAGGACCCAGGACCCTGAATCCTACACATAATTACATACATTTGCATCAGTGAAATGCTCACTGCTTACCAAATACTGTTCTAAGCATTTTACACACATTATCTCACTGAATTCTCAACATAGACTCAAGAAACAGGTATTACTGCTATCCCCTACCCAACCTTCAGTTTATAAATGAGGAGACTGAGGCATGGTTGTTAAGTAACTGACCCCAGGTAGCCCAGAGGCAAAGCTGGACCTGGCTCCCAGAAAGTCTGACTTCAGAACCTGTTCTCTCCATTTCTACTTATTTGTTCAGAGGGAAACAGAGTTCAGATGGAAACAGAGGAAGACAAAGGGTGCCATTTACCATCAAAAAGATCATTGCATTTGAGGATAAGTAAGAATTAGAGGGATGGCAAAGTGAGGAGCACTGGAAGTCAGAGGATCTCCTGTTTTAGAACCTACCCCCATTCAAAAGTGGACTAATTATTTGACCACTCGGAATCTTAATTTTCTCCTTATTAATCTTTGTGAGAATATTTTCTAAAGTGACAGGTGAAAGTAAATATGGGTTTTTTAAACTTTTTTAAATAAAAACTTTTATCTTAGTACTTTACCATGGCTACATATGCAGCCATAGCACTGTGGCATCTGATCCCATTAGATCTTGGAAGTTAAGCAGTGTAGGGTCTGGTTATTACTTGGATGGAAGACTGCCAGGAAACACCAGGTGCTGTAGGCTTGGAAGAAGGACCCGGCAACCCACTCCCAAAAATCAATCCACCATTGAAAACCCTATAAATAGCACAGAAGCACTGACAATAGTGATTCGTCTGTTGTAGGTAGGATCACTATGAGTTGGACACTGATTCGAGGGCACATAACAACACCAACAACACCAATAACACCACCACCACCAACAACAACAACAACGATGGAGGAGGTGGTGCTAGAGATGGATCCCAGCCAGGGTCTCATGTATGCTAGGCAAGTGCTCTCCCTTAAAGCTACATTCATTGCCCCTACAATTTAGAAAACACTTTCACATCCAACACTTAAATCTGCAATGACCCTATGAGTTAAGCATGGCAGGGATTTTATTATTGTTCTTATAGATTATAATCCTCACACTCAGGAGGCTGATGCAGGGAGATCACAAGTTTGAGGCCAGCATGAACTATGTAGAGAGAACGTGTCTCAAAAAAGGGGGGGATTAAAATGATTTGTGCTAATTCAACAACAAAATGGTGTGGTTAAGATTATTCATGGCTTTCCCTTTATGGTGAATTCACATGAAAGCCTAGTCTTCCCTCCCTTCCTCTACTTTTTTGGGAGGTTATAAACACAACAGAATTATGAAAATTAGTTTTTAATTAAAATCTGGGAATGGATCCAATGACGATAGAATGATATTTAGGGTTCCCATTTGAGATAAAGAATGATAATAAAAGATATTCATTAACAACTAGTTACCCTGGAGGATAAACCAGGCCTTTCACTATTTCCTGGTGAATGCTGTCAAGTAAAACAAATCTATCCGCCTTTGTCTCACAAATAAATGATCTATAGCCTTTTAGTTTCCTTTTGCCACTGCCTTTTCCCTTCACATTAAGCCAAAGACAAACAATAAAACAAAACAACTGTTTTGCAAGTACCAGTACATAAGATACATTGCCACATGTTCAGCTAAGTCCTGACAGTTTTTATGGCTTAACACAGGCCAAAGTTCCATCTGCAGGATAGGTGATCTTTACCCAGGGATAAGGAAGAAGAGAGGAGAGAGAACAAAAGTGCAGCATCAAGAAAAGAGGGGTGGAGGCAAAGGAAGAGAGAGGGAGAGTGGAAGAGAGAGAAAGGAGAGACAGAAATTATCACTTACCCATGGAAAAGAGCACTGAACAGGGAATGTTCAAAAGAATTAGAATGGTGCCTGAACCTCAAGCCTCATTTGGTCTCACCTTACTTATCTCTAAAATGAAATCAAACCTACAGCTGTACCACTGTGGTGTCCGATCCCGTCAGATCTCAGAAGATTAGCAGGTTCGGTCCTGGTTTGTACTTGTATGGGAAACCGCCTGGGAATACCAAGGTGCTATAGGTGTGGGAGAAGGACCTGGCAACCCACTCCCCAAAATAATCAGCCATTGAAAACCCTATGAATAGCAAAGAAGCACTAGCAATAGTGCTTCACCTGTTGTAGGTAGGTTCTCTATGAATTGGACACAGACTCGGTGGCACTTAACACAACAGCAAAATGGAATCAGCCCTGCTTATTTGTCAATGTAGAAAGTCAGATAGCACAGATATTTTTAAAATATATTATGGCTTTCAGTGGAAAGCAAAATAACTATAGGCATAATGGAAATATATTTTAACAAACAGCATCAATGTAGCACCTATAACTAGTGGGCACGATATCAGATAAATCATTGCATTTTCTTTTAACAAGGGAACTTGCTCCAGATCTGCCCAGGCTTTTCTCAGATTCAGTTTGTCGTCATTTAGGAGCTGATTTTCCATCACCTCCTACTCTTTTCTCTGCCTGCTACTGCCTTACCTCTGACCTCATCATGGTGACTTAATGCCTGAGAAGGGCCAAAGTAGTTGGAAGTAAAGATATCAATCAAATTAATCTACTTAAATCCATGTTAACAAAACCTTTAATCTGGGAGAAAAATCAGAATTTGTTAACACTTGATATCTATGAAGCATATTACAAAATGCTTTCATGTTATGTCATTAGAACCTAATACTAAGACTGTTAATGAACCAGAATTACTGTTAATGCTACCTTTTAATATGTGAGGAACTAAGTTAACAGCTGTAAAATTGGGACAGGAACACAGACTGCTCTAGTCTGTACTCTAATATGGAGGCTTGCTAAAAATCCCTGAGCAGCTTAAACATTCACCCTCTCAACATACTTCACTTGTAGCCCTGGGTGCACAGAGAAAGCCCTTCAACACCAAACAATATCCTTGCAGCCAGCACAGGCTTCCTCACTCCAACCACTAGAGGCAAATCTAGAGAAAGCCACACAGATTAATTAGGAGGGCTGGAATTACATCAATTCCCAGTGGAAAAAATTGAATGTCTCCTGGGAAATTAAGTAAAATAGTCCATAAAAATTAAATTTCTCTGGCCAAACTAATGAAAGAAAGGAGATAAAGGATGGGAGAATTTGGGACAGTAGAAGTATGCAGATTTTTCACTTTCCAAAGCAGAGTTTTAATGTACCCTATTTAAGATAAGTGCATCAAGTAGAAACACATTCTTCAAGTAACCATTAAAGTCATCAACAATGATCACAAGCAAGTTTTACAAAATGATGATGTAGAGGTAGGAAATAAGGAGGTAACTGGGTTATTCATGTAAATGGGTTTCTACTAGCTAATTAATAAGTCATCATAACAAGAGAAGACTAAGAATATTGGGTTCATTTACACTTACAATCACTAATAGAAAGAAAAATAGACTGCCAATCTGTATTTGAGGAAAAATCCAGTTAGTGGAAAGCAAAATAAATGTGGAAAATATGATAATATATTTTTAAAATATAACAATACAAAAATCAAGGAGGCAGAACTGAGCCCTCAGCTGTCATATAAGCATATGTAAATGGGTTAATCTTATCAATTGAAAAGAAAAACCCTCACTCTGGGATTGTAAAGTAAAATTTAATTATATGTTATAGAAAAACTCCCATTAAAATAAAGAGATTGAGAAAGTCTAAAGTAAAAAACAAGCAAAGATTTATCAAGATAATTTAAAGAAAAAGAAAATAAAGATTACAAATTCAGTAGACAAGACATTAAATGGCATGAATTTTAAAATGAAAAACAAGTCCAACATCTATAAAGGTTTGTACATCAAAGAACATGATATCGATATCCATAATATAAGTTCACCAAAGTAAAACAATGAATAGGAAAATTTAATCTCCTGCCTCAGTCTATGACAAATCAAGTAAACCCCCCCAAAATTATTATTAAATAATTAAGCAAAGATAGAGAAAAGATAAATAACATAATGATAGTGGATCTAAGCATCATTTATCAAATTTGAAACACAGAAAGCAGAGACAGCACATTCAAGTTATTTATGGAATTCATAAAAAGTGACTAATGTCAGAAATATTCAGTAAATTGCAGAAAGAAAAAGAAAAGACATTCTCCAAGTACAATTTAATAAAACAAGAAAATAATAACAAATTTCAAAAGGGAAAAAACTCAATTTTTTTAAAAAAGATACTTCAACCTATTCTCAGCTTAAAATAGAAATGAAAAAACTAAATAGGGTATATGAAATATAACAGTGACATGCTACTATATATCTGAAAGGTGACATTAAAGAAAATTTGATGCCAGGCACGGTGGCACATGCCTGTAATCCCAGTGACTCAGGAGGCAGAGGCAGGAGAATTGCAAATTCAAGACTCAAGGCAGTTTGCGTAATTTAATGAGACTCTGTCTCAAAAAGTAAAAAAATAGGCTGGGGGTGCAGCTCAGTGGTACAGCACTTGCAAAGCATGCAAGCTTGAGGACCTGGGTTCAACCCCCAGTACCACAAAAAAAAAAAAGAAAGAAAGAAAGAAAAGAAAAGAAAGAAAAAAAAACAGAAAAGAAAAGAAAATTTGATATTAAAAGCTTACACATCTAATAAAAATTACAATAAGTGAATTTAAAGTTCAGGAGAAGATGTTGAAAAATGCATTATAAATGAACAAAACAAAATGGAGTTGTGGAAAATGATACACAGAAATGAAGAAAATGATGAGAAAACAAAATTATTTTATTATGAACAAGTAAACTCAAACAAGGTGGTACCTTGAAATCTATCATCTGATCAATTAGTCACTAGCTAACTGATTCTCCACACAAGGATGAAAGGTATTACATACAAAATAATCTTCTATCATTTTTTAAATCACATCTTTTCTTCCTTTCTCAATTTAATGAATATTTACAAACCTGAATGAAAATGACTGATTCTCTAGTAAAACACAAATAGCAGAAGCATATCCTAAAAAAGAGAGAGATCCAAGCATGCTAATACATAGACAAAAGTGAGAAAGCTGTAGAGCTACTCTTCCTTCAGAAGCACCACCACCAGGCATTTTCATAGGTGCAATGTAACACAATTCTAGGTCACAGATAAGTCATTTATTTTTTTGACAGAGTCAATAGAGTGGGAAAAAAACTTCATTTTTAAAGAAAATCAGCTAACTTTGATGCAAAATCTACAAGTGTAGCCCAATAAAAGAAAACTATATGTCAATCAAACTTATGAATATTAATGCAAAAGCCCTATCTGTGCTTGTAATTAATATTCAATAACATATTAATGGGGCTGGGGTTTAGCTCCGTAGAGTGCCTCTGTGCAGTCTCTGAGGACCAGGATTTGATCCCCAGCACCACAAAAACAGGAAAAGGATGTGACAATCCACTCCCAAAGCAATCCTAAAACAATCCCAAAACAATCAGCTTGTGAGGGACCCTATGAGGGTCACTATGAGACAAATATGACTCAAAGGCACCTAACAACAACATATTAATATGCTAATTCCAAGAGAAATTCTTGTATTGAATGTGCAAAATGTTTCAATATTAGGAAATGTGTAACTTAGTTCACCACATTAATCATATCTAAGGAGAAAAATTAACAGGTGATTCTCTTCAAAGATCTATCAAGATATGAAAAGACCTGGAGTAACTCAAATGCATATAACTAAATGAAAGAAACCAATTTAAAAAGTCTATGTACAATATGATTCCAACTGCATGACATTCTGGAAATGACAAAACTATGAAGACAGCAAAAAAAAAAAATCAGTGATTTGCAGGGATTGGAAATAAGTAGGTGTGTAGAGTCCAGGTTGCTGCTAAATATCTTACAATGTACAGAACAGCTTCCCATAGAATAGAATTATCCTGTCCAAAATGTCAATAGTGCTGAGGTTCAGAAACTATGCCCTAAAACAACCACAATACATATGTACGTAATGGTACAACTAAAAGCCAATAAGTAGGCCCAAATTGGATTATGAAGAATATTTAATCAAAAGATGAGTGGAAAGATAATAAAAGAACAAAAAACAAAAGGGGAAAACAGAAAAAAACACTATGTACCATCAACTCAAATCACATCAAAATTATAAAAATGTAAAAAAGCATAAGCACTCCAATTAAAGGACAGATATCAAAATCAATTAAAAGCATGACCTAACTATGTGATAAGAAACCCACTTACAAAAAAGACATAATAAGTATTGTAGTGAGTACAATAATATCAGATATAAAAGTAGTCTTTCAGACATCAAGTATTGCCAGAGTTAAAAAGGAACATTTGATAATGGAAGAAATTCAATTTATCAGGAAAACTATGCATCCAATTGTTGTTGTTGTTGTTGTTGTTGTTAAGTGCCATGGAGTTGGTGTTCAACTCACAGCAACCCTCCATACAACAGGCAAAACAGTATGGTTAGTGCTTCTCTGCTATTCGTAGAGTTTTCAGTGGCTTATTGTTTTTGGCAGTGGGTTGCTGGGTACTTCTCCCAAGCCTACAGCACCTGGTATTCCCTGGTGGCCTCCCATCCAAGTACTAACCAGGCCCAACCCTGCTTAGCTTGCAAGATCTGACAGCATCAGGTGCTGCAGGCAATACACTTAATAGTGAACTTAAAATACATCAAGCAAAAATTAACAAAATTAAGGAGAGAACTACAGAATTCCACAACAGTAGATTTTAACATCCATCATAGTAACTATTGCAAAACTAAATAAAAATCAGTAAAGACATAGATAATCCAAACATTATCAAACACAATATCCAAATTAGTATCTCTATGAAACTACAAAAAAATTCTTATCAAGGGTACATGGTAACTTCACAAAGGTTATATACATACATATATATATATATATATATATATATATTTTATAACATATAGTTTAAAACAAATCTCATTCATAAAGACTAAAAGACAATATTTCTCTAATTTAAAATTCAATAATATAAAGGCAATTAGAAAAACATGAAGTATTTGGAAATTATCCAATACAATTTCTTTTCTTTATTTTGTTTAAATTTTTTTTTGTGTGGCACTGGAAGTTAAAACTAAAACCTTGCACTTGCATGCTTTGCAAGTGCTATACCACTGAGCTGCACCTCCAGCCCATTTTTTTTTTTTTTTTTACTTTTTTTGAGACAGGGTTTTGCTAAATTACACAGAATGTCTCTGGTCTCGAACTTGCAATCCTCCTGTCTCGGCCTCCCAAGTCACTAGGAGGCCACCATGCCCAGCCTATCCAATACAATTTCTAAAGTATTCATGGGTTAGAAAAAAAGTGACAAGAAAATTTAGAAAACATATCTGAATGATAATAGAAGCATAACATGTCTTCATCTGTGTGATGCAGCAAACGCAGTGCATAAAAAGGTAATTTATAGTTCTAAATACTCATATAAGAAAAGAAGAAAAGTCTAAACTTAGTATCTGTGGGTTCTACTTTAAACAGTTTTTTAAAAAGAAGGAAATTAAACCCAAAGTAGAAGAAAAGAAATAACAAAGAAAAGAGCAGAAATTACGTATATAGTAATGAATCAATAATGAATAATAGCCAAACTAAAAAAATAAATAAATAAAGTCTTTCTAAAACCAACAAAATTGATTAGATCATTAGCAATGAGACAAAAAAAAGGGAGAACAAGACAAAGACAGAAAGAGAGAAAGCGAGGACACAGATCATTATTTCTAGGACACAAAGAAGAGATTGCTAAATATCTTATCAAGATTAGAAGGACCATAAAGGAATATTATTAACAATTTTATGCATTCATATCTAACTTAAGTTTCTTGAAAAATACCATTTACCAAAATTAAAACAAGATTACAGAAAAAGTATAATCAAACAATATTTATCAATATTATGAAACAACTATATTATTAAAAACTATCCTACCAAGAAATGTCCAAGCCCAGAAAATTTCCCCTATAAACTCCATTATACATTCAGGAAAGAGATTGCACTAACTCATAAACAAAATATTCTAGAAAGTAAGGGAGAGAACACTCCCCAAAGTGTTTTGTGAGGGTAGCATAATGCAAATGACAAAACATGAAAAATATTACAAAACAATAAAAATAACAGACTAATGCTTCACATGCACACAAATACAAAAATCCTTAATAAAGTATTAGCCAATTAAGTCTCACAATGTGTAAAAATGATAATATGTCATGATCAGTTGGGTTTATCATAGGAATGAAAGCCTGATTTTATATCTGAGAATGCTAATAAAGAAAAGTTGTTGTTGTTGTTATTGTTTTTCCAGTAATAGGAATGGAACCCAGGGCCTCCTACATGCTAGGCAAGTGCTCTACTACTGATCTACATTCCCAGTCCAAAACAAGATCCTTTTCTAGTAAGCAAGCTGGTGGAAAAATATATGTAAGCATACAAATTCTAAGAAAGAAGATTAATAAATGGGGAGTAACTTCACCAGATATCAAAATTTAAGGCTATAATAACTAAAATAATTTTTCACTTTAATAGATAAAGGGAATGGCATGAAGAAAACAGAAATAGACACAAATACACAAATAAAAGTAATATATGCTATAGATGCATTTCAAAACAATAAGAGAAAGATGAAATATTTAATAAATGATACTGAGAAATCTAGCTTACCATCTGGATTTAAAAAGCTGATTGTATATCTTTTTCCTTACTCAGGCAAATTTTAGATGAAATAAAAATTTAAGTGTGTTTAAAAATAAAATTATAAAACCACTAGAAGAAAACTTGGAAATTTATTTTATAATTACAATATGGAAAAAGACTTTCTCAAAAAGACAAATTTAGAAGCCCTGAAAGACCAATAAATTTGATACTCAAAAATTAAATTCTATAAAAGTAGCATTATATAGTTAGGATATTTGACAAAGTGTGAAAAAATATTTGCAACATAAGTGGCAGAAAAGATATGAATGTCTTTGATATCTAAATAGTTCTTATAAACAGTATCCCAATAGGAAAAAAAAAGTAAAATATAGTATATGGTCAGATAAGACAGTTCACAGAAAAATAAATAAAATTACTTTTGCGTGTGTGCACGTGTGCATGCTGGGGATCAAACCCAGGACCTTGTACATGCTAGGCAAATACTTCACTACTAAGCTACATTCCCAGCAATTTTTTAAATTTTTTTGCTTTGAGATAGGGTCTCACTAAGTTGCCCAGGCTGGCCTTGAACTTGCTGTGTAGCCCAAGTCAGCCTTTAACTTTCCATTCTCCTGCCTCAGTCTCCCAAGTAGCTGGGATTACCTGCATGTGTCACCACTCCTAGTTAATCAAATGACTTTCTAACAGAAAAAAATATATACTCAACTTCCTTCAAATTCTAGTGATGTTAATTAAAACAATAAATAAGATTTTTAAATAATCTCAGTGGGAAAGGAAGAAAGTTTCATAATAGACAATATGGGTTAGAGTGTTTGATAAAGAGTACTCTGCTTCTTTATGGGAGTATATACAGGTATCCCTTGTTTGGAAGGCAAGTTGGCAATCTCTTGTCAGTTCCTATTTGTATGACTAACCTATTAAGTACACTTCTGGAAATCTACATTATAGATATATTTGCACAACTGTGCAAAGTCCTATACACAAGAATATTTATTGCAGCATTGTTAGTAGTAGCAAGTGTAAAAATAAATATCCATCAATGAGAGGTTAGATAAGTAAATTAGACTTAAAATCTAATACTCTGCAGTATTAAGGAATGAGATTGATCTGGACATGATTATATAATACATCTCTAAGATATATTGGATATATAGCAGGAGGCAGGATACTTTATAATACATGCTCCCACTGGTAAAATAATATGTAACAAATATATGTGTATAGATACACCTTCCTGCAGCCCTACCACTGTAGCATCCCATCCCGTCAGATCTCAGAAGCTAAGCAATGTCGGGCCTGGTTAGTACTTGGATAGGAGATCACCTGGGAACACCAGGTGCTGTAGGCTTTGGAGAAGGACCCAGAAACCCACTCCCAAAAAGTAATCAGTCATTGAAAGCCCTATGGATAGCAAAGAAGCACTGACAATTGCGTTTTGGCTATTATATGTAGGGTCCCTATGAGTTGAGTACCGACTTGATGGCACCTAACAACATAGATACATACATTTTTGTAGTACTAGAATGTTGAATCCAAGGCATTGCACATCCTAGGCAAATGCTCCACCAGTTAGCTCTATCTCTAGCAACTTTATTATTTTTTGTTTTGAGACAGGATCTCATTAAGTTGTGTAGGCTGCCTCTAGCCTTGAATTCATGATCCTCCTGTCTCAGCCTCCCAAGTCACTAAGATTACATGCCATGATGCCCAGTTTAAATACACACTTGTAAATGTGTACAAACTTTCATGTACATTCTCAGAGACATTTTTTTCTTTTTAGATTTATAGACCATTTAAGACTAGACAGGAAACTTTTATCACCTATGGAAAGAATGCTGAGGATCTGAAGTAGAAAACAGAAGTCTTAAAAAAAAAAGGTTGTTTAAATGAGTAAATATATTTTTACAATTATATATATTTCAAACATCTACCAATTTTAAAAGACAGTAAACCCAATGAACTAACCATTTCCTTCATCCATGAAAGGAGCAAAGTTTTAAAAAAGTTATTTAATATGGTAAGCTCTACAAAAAGAAAACCAATCACTCCTTTAAACTGTTTTTTTTTTTTTAATTTTTTAAAGTTAAAGATTTCTCAGCTCTCATTGTGTGCCATGCCCAACTTCAGGTGCCTAATGGGCCACAAAAATGGCCCCTGACTTCAAGTAGCTCACAGTTCAAAGCATACAGTCCTATTCAGTCTTACAGGAAGATGGTTGTTCTCCTGGCTTAAATCCACAATATTTAGGAAATAGATTTCTTTCCAAGATCATAGCATGAACTTATTCAATTCAACCATCCTCCTCTGTAGACCTTCACCAGTCCCTTGTTAATTGTCAACCTCTCTGAGACAATTGATCTCCACACCATAAGCTTCCAGGGAAGATTCCAAAGAGACTAAGAGAACTATTTGTCATTTTTAAATTTCATCTATGAGGCTGTACAAAACAATTTGAATTTCCCAAAGTACCATGTTTTCCCACCCTACCTCTTGTCAGTGCTACTCCTTAGGCTTGGAATATGGTTCCACTTCTGTTTTTCTTCTTCCCGGGCTAAATCATACCATAATGAATATTGGTGTAAGTGCCTCTCCAGGAAAATTTTTCTAATTATCTACAACATGAATTGTGTCAAGAATCTTTCCTCCTTGTTCTTATAGCTCTTACAAATCTGCTGAAAACTGTCTTTGGGTCCTACCATAGTGTAGGAGCTCCACAGTAGGATTCCACTGCTCCAAGTTCTCCCAGCTCAGAGCAATGAAGTGACTTTGTTCTTCACGTCCCTGCACCCTGCATCCCTACAGCACCACTTCTCCAGGCCTAAACCATCATACTCACTTGTCCAGTGATAGCCCAGGGAAGGCAAACTTGCCCAGGCAGACTCGACAGATGGCACTCAGGGGAACTTGCTGCAGCTGTACACAGCTGAGCAGCAGGAAGTCATACTTGCAGATCAAGAGAGTCTTGTCTGTGAGCAGCAATATCTTCTCCTTCTCATTGTTCCAGTGGTCGATCCTGTAGGAATGAGCAGAGAGAAGGAAAGTTGATGATACAGCCCCTCCAAGCTAAAAATAATAGCCATCACTGAAACATCTAACCCAGAAGACAGAGGAGCTAAGAAATAGCCAATGCCAGCTCTTCTCTTGAAGTCAGCCTCCATGATGGAGGGGGGATGGAAGGTGGAAGATGGCAGGGAAATGTTTTATCATCACAGAACTCAGACGTGATCCCTTGATGGAATCCATTACAGCAATACCAGATTTGCACAATGCTGGCATTGAACTGATTTCTCTTTCTCCTTATCTTCCCTATTCTCTAAGAAGCCTTCCTGAGGGCACTAAAAATATCTCCTTGTTCTAACTCAATCTGTACCACAAAATGTACTCACTACTAACTAGTTTATGCCAGTCTCCAAAGGCCACATTATTAACTGGAGATAAAGAGGCCAACAATATTTAGAGGTCATCCTACCATATCCTTCTGATCAAAATATAGCAAAACAAGCACAGCGGGATTCTTCTGAGCCAAAGGAAAACTCAGATGCTAGATAAATGTTTACTGATTTACTTCCCAAGTGAGAGCCTGTCAGGGCCCATATGGAAAATGCCAACACAGAGTTAAGAATTCGTGCAAGAGAGAACAAGAAGGAATGAGAACAATGATTTCTTATTTTTTAAAAAAGTGAAGCTATTCTATAATTCCCTTGACCCATAGGCCTTTTGCTATCTATACACTGTAATCTTTAGGATATAGCACTTATGACTCACTAGAATTGTTTGGCTGGGATTTAGCTCAGTTGGTAGAGCGCTGCTCTGCAGTCTCTGAGGTCCCAAGTTCTATTCCCAGGACCACAAAAATGGGAGAAGGATGTAGCCATCTACTCCCGAGGCAATCCCAAAACAATTAGTCATTGAAAACCCTATGAGGGTCGCTATGAGTTGAACATGATTGTTTTAGTACATGTTTTATACTAAAAGAGTGTAAGCATCAATTAGTATCTGAATTCTTACCACACAGAAACAATCTAATGTGTAAGTGGTGGCCACCCTGGTCCCCATCAGTCTCCACACAATAGCCATAGCACAGTTCTTAAAATAAAAACTGAATAATATTACTCCCCTTGACTTAGGATCAAATCCAACATTCCTAGCACAAACTCTTGGTCTCCATACAGTCTGGCTTCTCCCGTGTGTCGTCTCACAGTAGGCTAACACTCAATGTTCAAGTGATGGCATTATGTATTTATCACAGTTCATACAAAGGAATGTTACATGAAATGTTAGCTATTGGTGCCTGTGTGCACTGACCAAACTGAATGGATCCTGCAGTACAGAGAGTGAGGCAATACCAGTAAGTACGGGCTGAGTAGCAACCCTATGTGTAAGAAAATGTGTGTGTAAGTGTGAGTGTGCACATATGTGCCTACATGTGCATACACATCTACACTGAATAACCATTCATTGAGTGAATAAATCATCATTTTGGAGGCCTTTGGCTTTTATGATAGTTATGGGGGGAAATTTCCAGCTTTCTCATGTTCACTATAAAATTGGACTTTTAAACTTCCTACAGCTCGGTTACTCATTTATGAAATGGAGACAATATGCTGGGCACAGTGGCATATGGCCTGTAATCCAAGGGACTTGAGAGGTGGAGGCAAGAGGATCACAATTTTGAGTCCAGAGGAAGCCTGTGAAATTTACTGAGACCCTGTCTGATTTTTAAAAATAAACAAAGGGTCTGGGGATGCAGCATGGTGGCAGAGCACTTGCAAAGTATGCTCAAGGCCCAGGGTTCAGACCCCCAGTACCACAAAGAACAGAAAGAAGAAGAAAAAGAAAGAAAAATAAAAAGGAAACAGAAAAAAGAAAAAGTAAAAAGAAATGGAGACAATACTATAACTCACGTCTAAGCTTGGGGGGAAGATTGAGGGAACTGATTCTCACGGCTCTAAAATTAGCTAATTAGCTATTATTTCTAATAGGGACATGGGTCACTAAGTGACTTTGTTGTTGTTGTTAGGTGCCGTTGAGTCGAGTCCGACTCATAGTGACCCTACATAGAGCAGATCGAAACACTTGCCAATTCTGTGCCAGGCAAACGATCTTATTTATGTTTAAACCCATTGTTGCAGACACTGTGTCAATCCATCTGGTGGAGGGTTTTCCTCTTTTGCGTTGACCTGCCACTCTCCCAAACATGATGTCCTTCTCCAGGGATTGATCTCTCCTGACTACATTTCCCAAATATGTAAGACGCAGTTTGGCCATTCTTGCTTCCAAGGAGCACTCTGGTTGCATTTCTTCTAGGACAGATCTGTTGGTTCTTTTGGCAGTCCATGGTATATTCAATAGACGTCTCCAGCACCACAATTCAAAAGCATCAATTCTTTTTCTGTCTCCCTTGTTCAATGTCCAGCTTTCACAACCATATAATGCGATTGAAAATACCATGGCATGAGTCAGATGCGCCTTCATCTTCAATGTGACATCTTTGTTTTTCAATACTCTAAAGAGATCTTTTACCACAGCTTTTCCTAGAGCAATGCGTCTTTTGATTTCTTGACTGCTGCTTCCACGGGTGTTGATTATAGAGCCAAGCAAAGCAAAATCTTGGACAACCTCAATCTTTTCTCCATTTATTGTGAAGTTGTGTGCTGACCCAGTCTTAAGGATTTTTTGTTTTGTTGATGTTTAGTCGCAACCCATACTGAAGGCTATGATCTTTGATCTTCATCAGTAAATGTTTTAAATCCTCTTCACTTTCAGCAAGCAGAGTTGTGTCATCTGCATAATGCAAGTTGTTAATGAGTCTTCCTCCAATCTTGATGTTTCTCAAGCTTAAGGAAGTGAAGAAAAAATTCAAGCCTCGAGTGGCAGTAGTGAAAGATTCTACAGGGAAAATATTAAATGATGCAGGAAACATCAAAAGAAGATGGGAAGAATACACAGAGTCATTATACAAGAAAGAATTGGTAGATGACCAACAATTCCAAGAGGTTGCATATGAAGAGGAACCAATGGTGTT
>VMDO01001311.1:0-61914 GCA_007922755.1 Pedetes capensis
GCGACCCTCTGTACAACAGGGGAAACACTATTGTCAGTGCTTCTCTGCTGTTCATAGGGTTTTCAATGGCAGATTGATTTTTGGGAGGGGGTTGCCAGGTCCTTCTCCCAAGCCTACAGCATCTGGTGTTCCCAGGTGGTCTCCCATCCAGGTACTAACCAGGCCCGACCCTGCTTAGCTTCTGAGATCTGACGGGATCGGATGCCACAGGGCTACCACTGCAGGCAATGTATAGTCATATATATGGTTAATGTAGTACATATGCTGTTGTTGTTGTTAGGTGCCATCAAGTCGTGTCTGACTCATAGCAACCCTCATAGGGTTTTCAAAGCTGATTGCTTCAGGATTGCCTGGGAGTGGATTGCCACGTCCTTCTCCCATTTTTGTGGTGCTGGGAATCAAACCCAGAACCTCAGAGACTGCAGAGCAAAGCTCTACCAACTGAGCTAAATCCCAGCCCAGGTGGAGAGAGAGAGAGAGAGAGAGAGAGAGAGAGAGAGAGAGAGAGAGAGAGAGAGAAGTTATAATTTGCACAGAAATGTCCAGATTTTAACTGTGTTGTTTAATGAATTGTGACAAATGCATCCACCTATGTAATACATCCCCTAACAAGACACTGACATTTCTATCACCCCGTGCATACCTTGCTGGAAAAGTTATGGAAAAGTTAACCAAATCTGATAAAGCATTTGGGACAAAGGACAGACCAGGGACTGCGACGCAATCTACAGAAGGATGGAGTGGTTGCTTTACTGAGGTGATTAACTTCCCACTCCCAATCCTGAGCATGACAAGAAAGGAAGCAAGAGGAACTATAAAAGTATCATCCAGGGTGAGCCACCAACCTAGCATCCTTTACACTGAAACCTGATGAAGATCCTGGGACCTTGTAGGTGAAGACTGCAGGTCATGGCAATATATCCAGGGAAAATTCATGACCACATCACTGAGTGCTCCCCCAACTCTTGCTGTTTCAGTACCACATGGAACCACTAGTTACCTCTACTAGATGCTAGCAATACTTTGGGAAAGGGTGTGTCCCTGGTGGGTGGGCTCACTTAACCAGGTGCATAGAATGTGGCCTCTACTAGATTGTGCTTTTTGAGAACTATCTTTTCTCTTTTAATAATTTCTATGCCGGGCTTACCATGGTGATCAGCAAGGTAATAAATAAATGAGTAACGGCTTATATCTACCAATACAGAATTATCCACTAGTCATCACCAAACATGCTTTGGAGTACTACTATTAAAGAGTGGTACATTAATGGACTTGTTAGCTGTTTTATGTCTTTGATCGTCAACTTAGATTTTGTTTCCATTTCAGTAAAAGTTCTGGCAACCTACAGCTTTCAAGAGAGAAGGAACAGAGGAGGTAGAGAAGAAAAGAAGAAACAACTAAATACATTAAACTGCTCTGACATGAATCTGAAAGCTTATTTACTCAACTTATGTTGAGTAACTTAGGCTGAGCTACCAATGATCAGTATGATCAGGATTTTCAATATTTTGCTCTATGTGGTAGGATGAGTATTCCAACATAGCCTAGATGATACATTTACTCATACACATGCATACTTTATTCAAAGAGAATTTCTCATTTACCAACCATGTGCCAGAAAGCAATGCAGGCACTGGGGAGCTTGCATTTTTATTGGGCATCTTCCATTCTGTACTTGGTTTCCAGTCAAGTCCACCTCACAAAGCCTACTGGTCAGAAGCATAGATTTTCCCTAATGAAGTACATCATGTCTTATTTCCAAGGGGCATCCCCAAATCTTGGTACTCAAAGTGATCAGGGTGTTGTTAATGCTGTTAGATGCCATCGAGTCGGGTCCCACACATAGTGACCCTATGCACAACAGAACAAAATGCTCTCTGACACTGTGCCATGCCCAGCACTATGTGAGTGCCTCTCTCCTGTTCATAGGGCTTTCGATGGCTGATTGTTTTGGGAATGGGCTGTCAGGTCCTTCTCCCAAGCTTACAGCACCCAGTTTCCCAGGTGGTCTCCCATACAGGACTAACCAGGCTGACCCTATTTAGCTTCTGAGACCAGATGCCAGGATGGTATGGCTGTAGTATCATTCTAGTTTATATTGTGCTTGCCTGAACTTAAAAACAAGGTTGGGAACAATATCCACCGTTTCTAAATTGTTGCTATTTATCAAATGTCTTTGAATTATCTTCATCTCTAGATGTTCAATTCCTGCCTTCTGTTAAAGAGTAACATAGTGTTAAAGGTCTATTTTTCTTATGAAATTCCTTATTGTGTCTTGATCCAGCTGTACCAAGCACGGCTAGAGAAAGTTGGCTCCACTTCAAATGCCTGCTATCTCATCTTGACTGTGCACATGATGTTACTTAAGAATACTTTAACTCATCATTAGTTCCCTCCTTGTCACATTTCTCATACTGGCTATCTCTAAAAAGTCCTATGAAACCCTCCTCTAACCTATTCCTATCCTCCCTTGATCTCGGCAGCTTACTTCACATCCCTCCATCTCAAGAACGTCGTGGCCCACGGGCCCATCTCAGGGACGTCTCCTCCATCTAAGGTTCCTATGTGTACTTACTGGCCTGTTCTTTTACTCTTTTTTTAATTTGGGGTTGGGGCTTTGCTTGCGTTGAGCTTAGCTTTACCTGTGAGCTATCTCTCCAGTCTCTGTTTATGCTCCTAATTACAACCCCTACCACCCCAAGCTTTTAAACAATTACTCCTCACTCTTTTATACCTTCAACCTTTTCCATTCTTGTTTCCTTCCATGCAACCAAAAGACATGTTGAAAATCTTCTGGACCTAAAACTCCCAGCCCAAACAACAACAGCAACAAATATAAAGTTTTTAAAAAGTAACAAAAACAATCCTCCCCAATTCTTCCTTTCACCTTCCTGAGCTAAGATCTGCCTTTCATTCTTCACAGTTAAACCCCTGCAGTAAGTGGTTTCCACACACTGCTTTCACCCTGGTGCTGCCACAGAGCCCACTCCAGTCTGGCTCCACCAAAGCATCACCCAATGGATGCCATCAAAGATTATCATCACATGAAAAATACACATGGCTACAAACTGGTAGAGAAAGGGATCCAAACAAAAACTCCAAAGCTAGAAACAAATTAGAGTTCAGCAGTGGGGTTTTCTATATGTACTTGTGAAACTGAGCGGTGAAAATCTGGTGGCAAATCTGGTGGTGAAGATGGCAGAGAGATAACAAGATTTTTTGTTTTTGTTTTCATTTTGATTTTTTGAGACAAGGTCTTGCTGTGTAGCCCAGGCTGGCCTCAAATTCAAGATCCCCTGCCTCAGCCTCCCAAGTGCTGGGATTACAGGCGTGCACCATGACACCTGGCTTCCAGGTGGAATTTTTCAAACATCCTCATATCTAAGCTGTGACAGAGGATCTTCCCTGGAGACAGTATTTTAGAAAACAGAGAAAGTGAAATTCAAGCACATGGTAGAAAAGTCTGTCTTACCCAAGCAATCCATCCCTGATGAGGTGACAGAGGAAACGGCCATTGTCCATTAAATCCCTTTTTAGCAGCAAGAGGTCAGGTGGGGGAAGGATGGGCAAGCTGGTTCTAGTTCCAGGAGAGAACTCCCCAAGAGGCACCTAACGAGACTGGCAACAGCAGAGGGGGATTATGCTAACCAAAATTCCCCATCTGTGGAGAACACCTAGTTTAGAAAGTATTCAGTAGGAAGGAGGAAAGGAGAGTTGGCTGTGTAACGAAGCAACAGAGAACTGATCTTCTGTCTCAGGAAACACATGTATTTGTTTTATGGGGAGAAAATTTAAATATTCTGCTCCACCTTAACAGTGAAGATTACTATAGCCTTTCACATCAAGCAGAAAAGATCGTTGACCCTGGCCCTTCCACACTGCTCCAGGCTTGTCAAGGCAGGAATGGCCACCATGACCATACAATGGTGTCCACAACCACCAGGACAAGGACCGTGAGGAAGAGGAGCAGAAGCACTGCATTATCACCCTTCAGTTCTGCTTCCTGGAGAGATGAGTGGGTTTATCAACAGATGCTAACACTTTGGAATGTATTTGAGAGGAGAAAAAACCTGACTCATTTAAGAGAGAGGGAAGAAACGTTTTCACTCTGCCTGATCTCTGGCCAAGAGCAACAAAAATTTGGGTTACATCTCAGGGCTCAGGAGCCTGAGAAGGTATGTACCAGTCAAATAGCATCTGAAGCACTTGGAAACAGGGACTAGGGTGAGTTTAAAAGTACAGTGGGACATACAGGTATCACAGAAATCAAGGGGCTGCAGAGAGAGAGGGGTTTGGCAGACACCTTGGTCTTCAAGAAACCAGGAAGGGTCCAAGAGGAGAAAAGAAAGACATCCTTCCACATCTATGCAAGAACCACTGGACAGCATCTGAGAGACCTGCCAGAAAAAGCAGCTGCAAACTCTTGGAATAAACAACCAGTCCAAAGTATTGGAGAGCTGTGAATGTCAGACGTGCACAGCCAAATGAGGCTTATGTGGAAAATGAGGGCTATGCTTGAATGGCAGAACTGAAACAAGATGTCAAGCGAGAACACACTATACAGGAACGTGCTTGATTTTAAACCCTTAGAACTTGGGCTATGCGAGATATTTTACAGCTCACGGACTTCTGGCAGAAAGGAGTGGTCCGTTGTTAAAATTGCTGTTCTCACATGGTTTTCGTTTACCTAACAGTTTTTAGCTTAATGATTCACTAAATGAATGAGAGAGAGCAGGACCAAGTGTTGGGCTGATTACTGAACCACCACCTCAGCATTCTGCTGGTCTAGAAAAGGGGTAAAATCCAACTAACTAAGAGTTCTCTTTCTGATTTCTAAAAGAAGCCAAAATAAGCACAGCCTAATCCTGATTTCTGAGGCTGACTTGTGTGGCAGCTTATCTATAGGTGTGTGTTCAACTGTGTTCGTCCAAAAGTCATACATTAAAGTCCTAGCCTCCAGTTACTTAAAATGTGACCTCATGTGGACATGAGTCTTAAGAGCGACGATTCAGGTCAAATGAAATCATTAAGGTGGGGCCTGGTGTCCTTACAAAAGGGGGAATTGTGGACACATGGAAGATGCATTGGAGGAAGATAAAGTGAAGATGGAAGGAGAAGATGGCTATCCACAAGCCACGGAGAAAAGCTTGGAATAGAACCTTCCTGCACACTCCAACCCTTCCAAGGCCTCCAGCTCCCAGAACTTTTCAGAGTGCAATTGGCCTAAAATATCCCGTGACAGCTCTATCCAGGCAGGGATAGGTCTATTCAGTGACAATATTCAACTGTCTTTTGTGCCCCAATAATAAACATAATATACTAATCCAACTAGATCTAGCATATCATCAATTTCAATATCACAACAAACATTTGCAAAGCAATTTTTCGCTCCCAGATTCAAATTCTATTCTTACCAACAAATCCGACAATGACCTCCAGAGAGTGTCCATTAGAGTGAGAAATTACGTAGGTATTGTGCACACATGCGGTTGTTTTCATACCTTCTTATACTGCCCCCCAACATCAAACAAAATTTAGGCACTTCCACAAAGCTGACAAAAAATGAACTAATATGCAAAATTGAGTTTAAAAACAAGAAATAAAACTTTCCCCAAAATCAAAGACAAAATTATAAGCAATAGTCAAATTATAGCAATATTTATTCAGTGATTTTTAGGGAGAGGCTTATGCTAGCATTCTGGCAAAGGACACATAGAGATGTGAACATCAAAGCAATCGAATGACTGATGAATAGTTTTCTATCAACAATGAAATTGCTTAATAAAACGTTCAATTTACATTCTTATAGGACAACTCATACCTAGCAAGAACTGGGTCTCCACCAATTTCTTCTGCTGCCAGGTCTCAAACACTGCAAGTCACTTTCACAAGAGCAAGCATGTCAGATAAAGAATGTCCTGCCTCTCTAGCGAGTTGCAGGCGCTCCTCCACATAGGAAAACCACAGCAGTCCAGGGGCTTTAAGTGCTCAGTTCCAAACTTAGAGGGTAGTAGCGAGAGACGTTCTACATTGTAAAGCACGCCTGATTGTCAACTATGAAACACAGCTACTGGAGTGAGCAGCACTCATAACTATGATGGCTTCAAAGACACATATACGATATCATCATGGTCAAAGAATATTTTGTACAGCGTCATGTTGAAAGCCTTTCATATTTATTATTATTACTAAATCACTGGGCTACCAGAGATTTCCAGAAGTTACTCATTGTTCTTTTGCTTTTAAATAGGTCAAACAGACCTATCTTAATTTGGAGGCAAACTGACTGATACCTATAGTCAAGGTCAGCATTCTGGCTGTGCAGGTTCTGCCCTGTACAAGGTGCCTCACCCTGGGCCAGCAGATGCTGACATGGTGCCTGTTCCAACAGGGGCAATGCATTTTCCTGGAGGGGACATCATTTTCTAATTCACCAGGCTCTCTTTGGACAATCATTGGCACTTTCTCAATGCTTATTTTTCAGCTTTAATCTTAGTAAAAATGTCATCTGTGTGTCATATTCACGCTCTCCTCCATAGATACCCTTGGGGTAAATACCCATGCTATGTAGGTCTAGAATTGTCTCAGTGAGAGGGGGTGGTATTAAACCCCTTCATTTCTGGAAGCAGAACAGTGAGTGGGACTGGAGTGTACAGTTGGTGGGGGGAGGGGAGGCTGGCTCCATGGGAGGCTGGCAAGGCTGGTGGGGCCATGTCGTGTGGGGTCGTTTCCAGAATTTAAAGATTATTGCACAAACAGAAAAATTTCACTGAAGGTTCTTAAGCACAGGGGTGGCCTGATAGGATTTGTTCCAAAACAAAACAAAAACAAAACAAAACAACAAAAAAAACCCTCCCTGGCTCTTTTACAGATAATGCACCAGAGAAAGCCTGAAAAGACACAGGAAGGTCCAGTTAGGAATTGGGTGAACTGGATGAAGCCAGGGTAGGGAACTGGGAGTAGGAGATATTGAAGGTATGTTAGGAAGTGGTATCCACAGGACTTGGTGATTGACTATACAGGAATGGGAGTGGGAGGGAGGAAAAGCGCTGTCCAGGATGACGCCCAGCCTGTGGCAACAAAAGAATGGGGCAGATGCTGCCGCAGCTGTTTATAAAGAGCACTGGAGGAGGAGCAAGGTGAGAGTGAAGGTCAGGAATCCTATGAGAGTCAAGACTTCCATAAAGCAGGGGGTTAAAAAGCCTTCTAGTGTATGTTGGCACTAAAATGATATACCAGACTTACATTTTCAAAAATAAAATCTGAGCAATTATGATCAGAGTTTTAGAAGCACTGTGGGTACATTCTGTCTATAAGATTTGTAGTTCTCAAATTATTCTCCATGACTACATTCCTGTCCCCACCCCTAGAGTATATTTGGTTAGACCAGTTGCTCTGAGAGTAAAGAAGTCTCAGAAGAAAAAAGGTGAAATAGCCCATGTGGCAGGAATTCAAGGTCATGTGACAGCCTGATAATTATCCCCTTTCCCCATTCTTGTTGTCACAATTTGTTCTCATCATAATCTACACATTCTTGATAAATCAAGACATCAAATTTAGTAAGAGTTGTTGCTGTTGTTAGGTGGCATCAAGTCGGTGTCCGACTCACAGCCACCCTACGTACAAGAAGCAAAATACTATCGTCAGTGCTTCTCTGTTGTTCATAGGGTTTCCAATGGCAGCTTGCTTTTTGGGAGTGGGTTGCCGGTCCGTCTCCCAAGCCTACAGCACCTGGTATTCCCAGGAGGTCTCCCATTCAAGTACTAACCAGGCCCGACCCTACTTAGCTTCTGAGATCTGATGGGATCGGATGCCACGGGGCTATAGCTACAGGCTTAGTAAGAGTAGTGGGTCTCAAAGTGTAGTCTCCAGACCAACATAACTCGTTAGAAATGCAAATGTTCAGGTTCTACCCAGACTCACTGAAGCAGAAACTCTGAGAGTGGGCTCAGAAGCCTGTGTTTTAACAAGTCCTTCAGGTGACTTGGATGCATACCCAAGTTTAAGAACCACTGACAATGATCAACTGGATTCCCTTCATATCTGCTTCGGCCTATTTATCATTTTACTTCATGTTAAAAATTTCCTTGGTGCTTAAAAAATTACATTCAATATTTAAGTGAACCATGCTCCCCACATGACGCCATCCTCCCTTAAAGGGCTCACACTGTCTCCCACAAGGTAGGCATTAAGTTTTGTCTCCACTAACCTGAATCTTAATCATATTCTTAAATCACCTTTTGGTGGCATTGCCCTACTGCTCTGGGCTCCTCATTTGCCACTAGCTGTGCCACTTCTGGCATATAACCTTGTATCCTAAGTTCTGTTAGCACATTCACAACAGGACCCTGCCTTTTAATTGAATTCATCACAGCATCTACTATATAGAGAAAACCTAATAAAAGTCTGTTTGTTCTAGGACCTTGTTTCTCAAGGTGAGATCAGCCACACTGGGAATGTGTTAGATTCTAAGCCACATTCTCAATTGATTGCACCAGAAATTCCTAGGATTCAGGCATAGGGATCCATTTTGAATACATATTGCAGTTTAACTCTCATGATTATAGATGATATCCATCTTGATAGAACTAGATTTTGTTTAACTGCTTCTTGGATTAACAGAACACTGAGCTAAACTCTAAACTCACGTGAAACAAACTGAGAAGGGATTATCTTACTCCTAACCTGTGCTCTACCTTCTTCTTCTTTTTTTTTCTTTTCTTTTCCAGTACTGGGGGTTGAACCCAGGGCCTCACACTTGCATGCTCCGCAAGTGCTGGACCACTGAGATGCACCCTCAGTCCACTTTTTTACTTTTTGAGCACTAATAATTTTATCTTTTTATTTTCAGCTTAGAAATCTGCATGCACTTTAAGACCATTTTGAAGATATTTGTTTGACTTATTTATTCTAGACTTATTCATCTGTATATGGTTAACATTTATGGAAGCTTCAGAAAAATTGACAAATAGAATCTCAGGTCAAATAGAAAAACATGCAAATAGCTATCAAATAGTAAAAGACATTATTTATAAGTAGTGCTACATTGTTCCACAGCCAAAACAATTACTTCAGTTACGAAAGTTAAACTTACTCTCCCACAACCAACTGCCCCATGATCTCCTCCTACCAAGTGGAGATATGAGCCCCACCCTTCCCCACACCCCAAAAATGCCTGCAGACAGATCCACTGTCAAAACAGTTACTACAAAACACATCATATAATAGAATTAGAAGGAAGTCAAGAGACAAGTAGATTTTAATACTCTGCAAGAGAAATGGCTATAAAACAAAAGAGAAGATGGCAAGCTCTTTCCTAACATTAGCAGTGGGTTTTTCTCAGAACAATTTGTGCTTATCTTTATCTTGCCAAGCACACACATATCTTTATTTTTAAATTGCACCGTCTAATTAAATTTTCATCAATCCTTTCTAAACCAAGCCAATAATAGAAACAACACACAGCACATGGGCACGCACATGGGTGCACACATGTTCCCCTGAAGTTGATGAAAATTACTGGCCATGGGTGATTTCAATGTATGTATTTAACTTTTACTTTTGGAATCTGACAATGGAATTACTTGATTCCATTTCTGAGATTCATTGTAAGAAGAGAGTTTTAATTATGTTCATAGAAGGAAAATATATTGGCTCATTCTGCCTCACAGGAAATTTTCTTTAAATTGAGATGCAATTTACATACAGTAAAAGTCCCCCCTTTTGGATGGACAGTTCAATAAGCTCTGACAAATGTATACAGCCATGTAACTACCACCAAAACTGTGTTGAGCTGTGTTGCCCAATAGAGTTGCAGTGTGTGACTACTGAGCACTTAAAATGAGGCCAGTCCAAAATCAGATGTGCTGGGTGTGCAAAATACACATCAGACTTCAAAGACTTGGCTGAGAAAATGCCAAGAGCTTATTGATAATTTTACATTTATTTCATAGCTAAATTATAATATTTTATGTTATATAAAACACAATAGAAATAATTCAACTCGTTTTTTTCCTTTTCTCAAATGTACCTATTAGAAAATTAAAAGTTAAAAGTTAATGATTTTCATCTATGGCTCCAATTGCATTTTAATTAACAGTGCTGACATAGATTACTTCTATCCCTCAAAGACTCCCTCTTTCGTCTCTATAGTGAGTACCATATCCCTACCTCCAGCTCCTGCCAACTAACCACTGATCTGACTGATCCTGAAAGCTTTGATTTGGGAAAGTTTTTAAAAATATTCCCATTATTAGCTTGTAACTTCTAATCTTCCATAACTCCCTTGCATTGTTTTATAAAAATTATAATATTTTTATAGTTAATTTTAACTTGACAAGACTTTAAAAAGCCTGCCTATAGTTTTCATTAGTCAATTTATTATTTTTATTAACCAGTTCCCCAGCTGGTAGGCCAAGACAAATGCACTCTGGGCAACGAACTGTCTTCCAAGAGATGTGCCCAAGTGGTTCCTAACTGAATGGAGACCATTATGTGGGTACACACCAGCACCTATTCCAAGATGCTACAGGAGATTGGAGCCAGAGGTGGGCAACCTCCCAGAGCTTCATTTTACTTAGACTCGAGAAAGTGCAGAGAATGCTTTATCTATGCTAGGAATAGATGAGGGACTGGGGTTTAGCTCAGTTGCTGGAGTGCTGCTCTGCACTCTGAGGCCCTGGGTTTAATCCCCAGCACTACAAAAATGGGAAAAAACCTGGCAGCCCACTCCCAAAACAATCTCAATACAGCCATTAAAAACCCTACGAATAGCAGAGAAGCACTGACATAATGTCAGGCATGGCACAGTGTTGGGGAGTTTTTCTTCCAGTTGTATGTAGGGTTGCAATGAGTTGGACCCGATTCAAAGGCACCTAACAACGACAACAGAGAACTAGAACAATGATCTTTGCATTTTGAGCATTTTACCACTAGTCTTTTAGGAAAGTGTCATAAAATGCCAACTCTGCTCTTGGGTCTATGGTGTCTTGTTTCCTGAAGAATCTATGTCTTCCCTTTCCCTCTCCTCAAATAGTTTTGGTGGAAAACTCTTTCCACCAAGGGGACTGCCCTACCCAATATAGAATGGTGCCAAAGACAGAACATCTGTTGGCTTTCAACAGTTTCTATCTATAGTTTCTGAATACCTAGATTAGTTGACGCTAATGTCACCAGACCTAGCTTCTAAAGGTTTCCTTGTGGGCATTTTCCCCTCTGATGGCAGAATACACTAGAAATGAAATGTCTCCACTGTGGCTTCCAGGCCAGTGGTACATCGGAAAGAATGCTAAGGCTGAGTGGTTCCTTAACTATGGACATGATAGTTGTGGAGAGGTTCACTGATCACACATGGCACTAGTGGTGCAGGGACTACCTAGATTAATATAGATCCACCTTGCTCTTGCAGAGCCTCCAGTCAGGTAGTTGCATTAATGGAAGTATGACTATTAAGTGCACATCAGGGCTAGAAACTAGTCTTTGGCTGAAATTTTAGAATAAAATACAAAATATTTTCCCCAGAGGCATACTGCCTGTGCAAAACAAAGGAAGGAGTTTGTTTCCTCAGTATCCCACATATATACAATCTCTCTAGTCATTCCAAAAATTCTGCAAGGAAGACATCACTACCTCTATTCTATAGATGAAGCAAAGTCAGGTTAAAAAATGGATTTGTGGCTGCTGGAAGTGACAGGGTACAATTCCTGGAACTTGATAGGCACTCAGTTGGTAGGCACATAGTTGTTGAATTTTTTAAAAATACAGAAAGTATTCCAACAGAGAACTAAAGGAGTTTAAAAGGTTGCCTGTATTTGGTGTTGTAGGAGGCTCTACCAGACTTGACCTGAGTGTATGAGTCTGACAGCAGGCAATAAAATAAGAAAAGCTATATGCTTTATACACTTGACAACTATTGAAATGATTTGCATTTAGTTCTCACTTTAGAAATAAAGAAGCAACTGCTCCATCATGCAACAGCCTGGCCACAGGATCTTGGGGAATTCAATCAAGCATTGTTGTTGTTGTTAGGTGCCGTCGAGTTGGTATCCGACCCATAGCGACCCTCTGTACAACAGGGGAAACACTATTGTCAGTGCTTCTCTGCTGTTCATAGGGTTTTCAATTGTTGTTGTGGTTGTGTGCTGTCGCGTAGGTATCCGACTCATAGCGACCCTCATAGGGTTTTCAGTGGCTGACTGTTTTGGGATTGCCTTGGGAGTGGATTGCCAGGGTTTTCAATGGCAGATTGATTTTTGGGAGGGGGTTTCCAGGTCCTTCTCCCAAGCCTACAGCTTCTGGTGTTCCCAGGAGGTCTCCCATCCAGGTACTAACCAGGCCCGACCATGCTTAGCTTCCAAGATCTGACGGGATCGGATGCCACAGGGCTACCGCTGCAGGCTCAATCAAGCATAAAAGAAGATTAATACCTTTAATGCCTACTGGAAAGAGTTCTTATAAAGACTGAATGAGACAATCTATACACAGATGTTATATTGTGTGCAAGTTTTCATGATACTTCAGAAACATGGGTAGTTATGATACAAGAGTGATATTATTTTTAAACTATACCCTATGGTAGTTAGCATTTGAATGACTAATCAAAGGCTCATGTAAATGGAAAACCAAATCAACATAATATGTTTATCTCTGATGAACACCAGAGGGTTATTATTTACCATAGTGCCTGCAGCAAATGATTTTGTGTTGACAAAATGGTGTTCACAATGGGCTATGAGTATTGTGTGGGCACTCCTACTTTTATATAAAATGAAAATAAGACACCTCTATTCAGTCCAGGTATCTAAACCTTTCAAAATAGTGTCCTCAGACCATAGGTCCTGGAGCTCTAATGTACTATATGGTGATTATAGTTAATGGTCTATTATATACTTCAAGTTCACTAAGAGACTAGATCTTAAGTAGTCTCTTAGCCACTCCACATGAGTAACTATGTAGGGTGACAGATGTGTTAATCAATGATCGTGGTGAATATTTCACACAATATAAATATGAAACTCATCACATACACATTAAACATCTGCATTTTTATCTGTCAATTAAACCTCAATAAAGCTAGGGTGGCAGAGAATGATACCCTTTGCTAAAGATTCCCAACAGTCTTGTTTCTAGGTGCTTTGGAGGAAATTTAATCATCTGATCTCAATAAGAAATTTAGCCAAATCCTAATGCCAGAATGGGCTGAGACTTAGCTCAGTTGGTAGAGGGCTGCCCTGCAGTCTGTGAGGTCCCTGTTTTGATTCCCAGCACCACAAAAATGGGAGAAGGATGTGGCAATCCACTCCCAAAGCAATCCTGAAACAATCACCCATTGAAAACCCTATGAGGATCACTATGAATGGGACATGACTGGACAGCACCTAACAACAACAATACCAGAATATCATCCCCCTCTGCTTCTAATGAAACTTCATTTCACCCAAAGTGCTATTCAAACGGACTACAGAGCAGAGCACAGGGAGTTTTTAGAGCAGCTCTGTCTACTGGGACATTATTGTGATGATGGGAACATTTGGTCTGCCTTGCCACATAGAGTGGTCACCTATCATTTGAAACATTGTCATGTGACTGAAGACCTTTTTTTTTTTTTTAATTTAACTCAATTTTATTTTAATTTGGTAGCCACAAATGGCTGGGTAACTTACCCCGTTAAGATAAGAAGTTCCAGAGCTCACAGAGCAAAACCATACAATGTTCTTGTACCTGTTGTTGTTGTTAGATGCTATGGAATAGTGTCTGACTCATAGCAACCCTCATAGGGCTTTCAATGGCTGATTGTTTTGGGATTCCCTCGAGAGTGGATTGCCAAATCCTTCTCCCATTTTTGTGGTGCTGGGAATTGAATCCAGGACCTCACAGACTACAGAGCGGAGCTCTACCAACTGAGCTAAATCCCAGCCCATTTCTGTGCCTACTTGCCATTAAATGTTTGTACATGTGGCAGAACCGGGTCTATCACATGCTTTCATGGCAACATTATGTGGAGAGGAAACTTACTGCTCTCAACTACTGGTATGCTGACCATCCATATGAACCCATGATACATCAACAAACCAGGCTGGGCCAGTTCTCCAAAATGGCAGCAAACTCCAGAAAGATTCTTCGTTCTGGAGGCAAATCCAGGTTCTTCAAATTATACAACTTAATATTTGAATGAAAAAACACAACTCAGAGAGTTGTTATAAAATTAAATGACCAAACATGGAAAACTGTGTAGGAGAGTATGCAGCATTTGGTAGAGGCCTGATAACATTTAACTTTGCTTACACCAAAACAATCTATTTCATCCTCACCCTTAATTAACCACACAAGCTTTGATAAGATGTGTCTATTTGAGAATGAACATATACACAATGCACAGGAAACTGCATCCAACCTCTCCCCACCCCACTCCCAAAATAAACACTATAAATATTCCAGCTAAGACTTTGGTTTGGAAGGCAAATGACCTTGTCAAAATAATTCTTCTAAAACAAAACAAGCAATGGGAATAAGGAAACTTCCTTTTTATCTAAAAAGCACCACTTATAGTCCATTTACATACATCAGTTCTTTGTTTCCCCAACTTTTTTTTTATTGGTAAAATACATAAAAAATTTACCGTCTTAACCACTGTTGAGTATAAAATTCAGTTGCACTGAGTAAATTGATATTGATACTAGGTTTTTGTCCCCAAAAGGAACAGGAATTTTTTAATATAAAACAGCATTAAAATATGCAGAAGATAAATATCAAATTCAGAACAGTGCTCATGAGGTAGAGTAGGAAACAAAGGGGATCAGGAAAGGGAAGAAGAGGGGGACTTGTGTTAGTTCTGTACCACTATGACTAAACACCTGAGAAAAACAACTTAAATGGAGGAAAGGTTTACTTGACTCACAGTGTCAGAGGTTTCAGGCCCTGGTTGTTTGGCCCAGTTGCCTCTGAGTCTAGGGTGGGGCAAAACATCATGGTGGAAGCATGTGGCAGAGGTAAGCTGCTTACCTCAGGGTAGAAAGAAAGCAAAGCAGGGGGATGGGGTCCCAACATTCTCTTCAAGAGCATGCCCCCAACTTCCTTCCATTAGGTCTCACCTCTGAATGATTGTACTGTCACCCAGTAGTGTCACAGGTTAGTGACCACACCTTTTGCACATAGCCTTTGGGGGACACTTAAGATCCAAATCAAAATGAGGCTTAAGTTTTATCTATAATGTTCTCTTAAAAAAAAATGTGGCAGAATGTTCAGACTTGACCAAGCTGAGTTTTGAACATTTGTTTGTTATATCATTTTCCATATTTTTATGTATTCTTTTGACTTTATTTTGACCTAATTTCAGACTTAGAGAAGTTGCAAACATAGTAAAGGGCACTCATATATCCCTCAGCCCTCCTCTAATGTTAACATCTTACACAACCATAGCACAACAATTAGACCAGAATATTAACTCTGATACACCATAACCAAGATAAAGACGGTACTGGAATTTTCCCAGCTCTTCCGCTAATGTGGCTTTTCTACTCTATACCTTACCTAGAATCACACATTGCACTTAGCTGTTATTTCGCTCTAGTTGCCTACAGTCTCTGACAACACCTATCTTTCTGTGACTTTCATGATCTGATAGCTATCAGTTATTTTGTCAAACGTCTCACAACTGAAGTTGTCTGGTATTTTCTCAGTATCAGGGTGAGATTATGCATTGTTTTCAAGAACACCCCAGAAACTATGTTGTGTCTTACTGCATCATATTGCAGCTCAAGATATCTCTTTTTATAACTTTATGTCGTGTGTGTGTGTGTGTGTGTGTGTGTGTATGTGTGTGTGTGTGTGTGTTGCTATGGATCTAACCTGAGTCCTCACGCATGCTAGGCAAGTGGTCTACCCCAGCCACTCCCCTTCCCCTCCTCCTTTGTATTTTGAGACAGGGTCTCACTATGTAGCCCAGGCTAGCCCCAAACTCAATCTTCCTGCTTTAGCCTCCCAAGTGCTAGGTTTACAGGTGTGCATCACCATGCCTGGCTAAAATATTACATAGTTAAAAAAATAAATAAATAAATAAGAGAGCAGTCTGCATTACCTAGAGAAACAGAACCAATCAGAGAGCTCTGTTTATTTTTGTTTGGGGTGACTGGGGGTGCTCAATCCAGGGCCTTGAGCATACTTTGCAAGTGCTCTACCACTGAGCTGCACCCCGAGCCCCCCCCCCCTTTTAGCTAGAGATAGTGTCTTGCTAAATTATGCAGGCTGCCTCTGGCCTCAAACATGAGATCCTCCTGCCTCTGTCTGCTGAGACTCTTCTCAGGGATTACAGCTGTGTGCCACCATGCCCAGCCAGACACTTTATACATAAAAAGAGACATTTGTTATAGAAAATAGGTTAATGACCACTTTGGAAATCAATATGGAGGTATCCCAAAAAACTAAAAATACCATATGATCTAGCTATAACAATACTGGGAATTTACCCAAAGGGAGATGTGTCATCATACCACAGAGACACCTGCATCTCCATGTTCAATGCAGCACTTTTCACAATAGCAGGGTTATGGAATCAAAGTGCCCATCAATAGAAGAATGGATAAAAAAAAATTATAGTACATATACACAATGGAATACTACCCAGCAATCAAAAAAATGAAATAATGCTATTTGCAGCAAAATGGATGGAATTGGAGAAAATTATTTTAAGTGAACAAATACAAGCTCAGAAAGAGAAATTCCACATGTTCTCACTCATATGTGGGAGCTGAATCAAAATTACAAGAAGGAAAAAATCATATGTGGAGGTCAGAAGATAATAATAAAAAAAAAGCTAAAGTCGACTTAGTGGAGAAGGGACAACTTGGGGAGCACAAAAGAAGGAGAGAGGGATCTAGCAAAAGGAGAAATTCCTGGGAGAGGAGAGAGGGCAGAGGAGGGACAAGGAGGAGTGAGGAATGGGGGAGGGGGTGACCTCAGGGTGAACAGCCCAACTTTAATAGTCCTGGAAATAATTATAATAACACCAATAATACCAAAGAATGGTAATAATACAGATAGACTAGAAAACTCATGTAATAGTACTGACAATGTAAAAAGATAGTTACTACAGAAAAAGGTTCGATCTTAAATATAATTGGGATCCAAGGATATATAGAAAAATATTACCACAAAAAGACAAGCAAATGGAAGAGAGGTTTTTGGTAGGGAGGAGGGACGGGAGGAAGGAAGTGCACAAGAGGGTAAGGGGAACTTACCTGTGCAATATACAACAAAATGCATATATGCAAATGTTACAATGAAATGCATGTGAGAATGAATCACATTAGGTTGTACATTAAAAATTTCCAATAATTAAAAAAAAGAAAAGAAAATAGATTAACATGGCAATGGACACTGAGAAGTCCCAAGATCTGCCACCTGTAAGTTGGAGACCCAGGAGAGCCAACAGTGAAGTTCCAGTTGGCGTATGAAGCCCTGAGAAGCAGGAGAGCTGCTGGTGTTTAAGTTCAGGTCCAAGTGCAGAGGAAGGGGAGTAATGATGTCCCAGCTCCCAAGACAGTTGGGAAGAGTAAAATCTCCGGTACACAGGCTTTTGTTCTTTTCAGGCTTCCAATGGATTGATGGGGCCTACCCAAAAGGGGAGTGCAATCTGTTTTACTAAGTCTACTGGCACAAATGCTAATCTCATCCAGAAACTCCCTCACAGACACACCCAGAAGAATGTTTAACCAAATATCTGGAAACCCTGCAGCCCTTCAAAATGATACATAAAATTAGCCATCTCAGTAGTCTTAACTTCTAAATTGGAAACTTCCTTCTCTGTACATGTATGTTCCAAGTGTCATCAAGTTCAAGTGGATGTCAGGAAATGTTCCAATTCTTAAAGTCACTATTATTACTGGCTTGGGGCCTGAAATATTATAATTCCACTGCATACAATCATTCCTAAAACCTCAACAAGCTTTATCATGGATGATTTTGCTTCAAAAGAAAGGCAGTTTATAGTATTTTAGATAATGAAAGTATCCAAAAGAAGCTAGACCCACAAATTCAGGTCCTAGGAAAGAAATGAATGCAAGAGGTGTTGGTAATGAAGACCCCCAGCCTCCCTATCCGTCAGAAGAGGCTAAAGTGCAGTGATCATTTAAAACTGCTTGTACCCCTCATCACAGCATCCTAAGGGTGCTGTGTGCTGCTGCTACCTCTATGTGCCTTCAAAAAAATCTAAGTGAGTTTCTATGCATTATACTATTAACAGTGATTATCTCGTTTTCATGGGCAGGAGAGAAGGTAAGTTTTAAGGACTTGCACTACCTCAACTGGGCTGGGATTTAGCTCAGTTGGTAGAGCGCTGCGCTGCAGTCTCTGAGGTCCTGAGTTCAATTCCCAGCACCACAAAAATGGGAGGACATGGCAATCCACTCCCAAGGCAATCCTGAAACAGCCATTGAAAACCCTATAAGGGTCACTACTCCACGGCACCTAACAACAACAACAACAACTACCTCAATTGTACATTTAAAATGAGAAAAAAGTATGGGGGGGGATAAATATGTTATGTTGTTGTTGTTGTTACGTGCCATCGAGTCGGTATCCGACTCATAGCGACCCTCTGTACAACAGGGGAAACACTATTGTCAGTTCTTCCCTGCTGTTCATAGAGTTTTCAATGGCAGATTGATTTTTGGGAGGGGGTTGCCAGGTCCTTCTCCCAGCCTACAGCTTCTGGTGTTCCCAGGCGGTCTCCCATCCAGGTACTAACCAGGCCCGACCCTGCTTAGCTTCTGAGGGGATCTGACGGGATCGGATGCCACAGGGCTACAGCTGCAGGCGCTAAATATGTTATAGAGAAATGGTAAAAATAAATAAATGAAAATTCAGGCTTTCTCTGATACTGTCCCCCTTTGAAGCACTCTTATCTTCAGGATCACTCTACACATCAGTGGTCATTCTTTCTTTCTCAAATGTTTATATTCAGTTCAGTGCTCCGTTTTCCTGGCTGACAGTATAATACACAGCTGCTCCCCCACCTCCACTCCAGATGCATGGAAGGAAAACTACTGATGCATTCTCTTCCAGGCTCCAGTGTTCTGGAAGGTAGTCACAGAGCTTTAATGAACAGCCAAAGCAGAGAAATCCAGATCTCATAATGCCAAAGAGAAATTTGAAAACTTATTTTAAATTTCATTTTCCCCCGCCCCAAATGTGAACCTCACTGTTTAGGGCCAGCGCCATGTACCACGCTCACCTCTTGCACATACTGGAGCATGATACTCCCCTCAGAGGAGTTTCTTCCAAGGAACCAGAATATGGTTTTGAATGTGGCCTGGGTGAACTCACCCAGGAATCTTCCCACCCAGGAGGAGGTGGGTCGGCAGCCTCTTCAGAGACAATGATATGCAGAGGTTAAGAGTATAGGCTCTGAAGCCAGCTTGCCCATGCCTGAATCCAGGTCTTGGGGTTAGGGTCTGGGAGTGTGAGCACATTATACAGCTGCTCCTGCCTTCGTTCCTTCCTCTGTAAAATTCAGCAAATGCTTCAAGGATTAAACAAAGAAACATATGTAAAGTGCTTAGTACAAGACCTGGCATACAGTCAGTGGTCCAAGATCACTCATGGAGACTGGGGGCTGCCTGTGGGCACTTGCCAGGCTGCATCTGCTAAAGAATGGAAAGTGTCTCCCCATTTCTAGCTCTGCCTTTTTATATCATGTCATTGTAACTCTGAAAGAGTCACTCACAACAATCTTACTTAACAGAACCTAGAAATTTAAGCCAGTACAACAGTGAAAAACCTGAGTGTGAGTCACAGCAAATCTTAAAAGTAATCTTGTCAAATGGAAACAGAGACAGAAACAAACATTTGGAAAAAGATCTTATGAAACTGGTAGATTCCAGTGAGTTGAGGTTCTTTTAGATCAGGTGAGTATTTCTTGGCTTTTTTTCTTTGTGTGTGTGTGTGTGTGTAAATCCATGCCTCTTTTTGATAAGTATAAAAATCTTATGATTTCATTCAGCACCACCTGAAATTTGGAGTATAAAAAAGTAACCCAAAGCAAACATACGCCACATTAATTGTAGAATATGCTTTTTCCAAGCATACCTGCATCCTACCCCTAGAACACTCTACTTCCTTCTTGAGAAATCCCTGGATTGGACCTTCCTAGAAGCAATATTCCATAGCCCTGGTTTACACCTGTGCTGATATTATCATTACTATACTTGCCAAGATGATTTTGTGCTCAGAGGAATGGTTAGATTAGTCAGGGGAAACAAAAGCCTTCAATCGTATAGGACCCACATTTGTCCTCAGAACTGCACATTTGGAAACAGAAAATGAAAAATTTGCTGCCTCCCCCTGCCCACGTAGTACCCACAAAGAGCACTGTGGCAGTGAAGGAAAAGGGACCAGACTGGATCAGCAGGGAGCATGACTCAGTTGGTCCCCAAAGACTCTATGATGCATCAGGAGGGAAGGGTCAGGAAGAGGCCAGGATGCAGGGCCAGGGAAGTGGACAGGCTTGGTGAAGAGCAGGGATGCCCTGAGGAAAAGCAAAACTGCAGTTCTAGAAGGACCCAGCTACTCCAAGTTACAGAAGAGGCTATCAAGACAGGTAATACACAGGCACAAGGGACCAAGGACAGCAAGGGCAGAGACCTAATTGACAGCCTTAATCTCAGGAGGAAGGCAGAAGCCCAGCCGGGAAATGTACAGAACAAATAGGAGGTCTTCCACAATGCCATCCCCCAAACTTTGTCTTCACCTGCCTTTGCAGTTTTGCTTCTAACATCAGGGGACAATAAGCTTCTTTCAGTACAATCAATCCCCCTACTCCAGACTTGGATGCCACCTTGCTCTTACCAGCTACAGAAGCAGTAGCCAACCTCTCCTATTGGGAACCTCTCCCCCTATATGAATTTCTTACCTCCTTTTATTTGGTGGAGAGGATGCAGAAACTAACCATTACCTCTGCTTCTTCCTCCATGCATCCTCACCCAGATACTCCTGAAATGAAGCCTGCTCACTCTTTCCACTTCTTCTTCTCCATTTGACCCTTGGCCCAGTGCAGTCTGGCTCCCATCCTACAAATCCACTGATTCTGTTCTCATGAAAGCCAACCAAAGCTTGACCTCCCCATATAATAGGCTGTTTTTCACCTGGGCATCCTTGCTTGCACTGTGCCCTGTCCCCACATCCCTACCTCTTTTTAACCTCCTCTCCTGCCTAAATTCTCATATGAGAAGGCCCGCCCTCAGTCTTTCCTGGTTCCATACCCCCAGCCTTTCTGCACAAGGCATCCTGTGTCCGGTCATGACATTATTCTTAAGGTCTTTGCACTTACCACCTGTTGTATAGTAGACGGTTTATGACCTTCTTACCAAATAGGCTCTACATTCCCTATGGACAGGAATCATCTTAGACACCATGGCATTCGTCCTTCTGCCCTCAAGAGGGAGCCTCTTCAGCTTTCCTTAGTATGTGTATACAATATTCTGGAAGCAAGGCGTTTTCCTATCCCTCTTCTCCTTTCACACTTCTAGCTATAACTTGGTTCCTCTGTTGCCATGGTAACCAACAGAACACAGGCTTCTGGCAGTTGGATGTTTAGCCACCGAGCCTCAGGATCAGAAGGATTTCTAACATCCACTGTTCATGCTTCAGGAGTTTAGCAGTGCTTCTTTTCACGTAGGCAGCGACCAGACCAAGGCGTGACAGTGTGTGTGTGTGCATGTGTGTGTGTGTGTATACTCTTCTATCCCATATACCAGGGTATCATGGAAAAAGCTAGACTAAATATGCTGTTAGACGGTGGGAGGATGAGCACTAACCTTTCTGGAAAGCAACTGGGTATCAAGTACTATAAGACTTTTAACATATTTATGATCTTTGGTCCATCGATCCCATGTGTGGGAATACAATGAGAGATACAGTAAGAGATTTATGGACAAGGGGGACTACTGCAGACTTATACCTAATAGTCATTAATATTCTAATAGTCATTGACAATTAATAAATGAACACATAAGAGCCATGAATAAGTGGCTAAGAATTATATGTTTACTATAGTTGTTGTTGTTGTTAGGTGCCGTCGAGTGGGTATCCAACTCATAGCGACCCTCTGTACAACAGGGGAAACACTATTGTCAGTGTTTCTCTGCTGTGCATAGGGTTTTCAATGGCAGATTGATTTTTGGGAGGGGGTTGCCAGGTCCTTCTCCCAAGCCTACAGCTTCTGGTGTTCCCAGGTGGTCTCCCATCCAGGTACTAACCAGGCCCGACCCTGCTTAGCTTCCGAGATCTGACGGGATCAGATGCCACAGGGCTACCACTGCAGGCATGTTTACTGTAAGCCATGCCATTTAATAATCTCAATTTCTACTGATGTGACATCCACATTTGTATAGGTATTGTATGCATGTACAATATACATGAAATATATACATACATATATACACATACACACACACACACACACATATATATATACATATGTGTATGTATATATATGTGTGTGTGTGTATATATATGTGTGTGTATATATATATATATGTAAAGGAAAGCTTATAAAGAAATTCACCAAACTGTTTTAATGATGTCTGTCATTATCCCTGGATGGTGGGCTCTTAGGCATATTTATTTTCATCTTCATACTTTCTGTATTTTTCAAATTTTAAACAATTATCTTTTTTCTTTTATGATACAAGCTCTTTAACTATAATAAGATAAATGATGAGAGGTCTCAGATGGAGATGCTCAGTAGAGGATTATTATACAATGAAATAAAATTTTAAAGGGAGAGAGAGAGCTGTCTCTTCTGCCCTTCATTGTAAAGTATGAGCACACCACAGACTTCTATCTGAATGGATAGTTCTGAATAGAAAAAGGCATGGATCTTACTATTGCTAAAGGTTGCAGCTCTCTTCTTCTCCCTAATATTAATTTTTTTCTTTTGAAGCTCCCTGAGTTGGGAGGCATCAGATTTGAACTTTTGAGCACCATGGCAACCTCACCCTCCAGCAGTGACTACAGTGACACAGAGGACTCCTTTCCCGAATCCAAGTCCAACCTGAGCCTGTCTGTGGGTTATTTTCCCTGTGACGACATATTTTCCTATGAGGACACAACTTTCTGTGAAGACACAACTTCCCTGGCTTCTTCAGTCCACTTCCTTCCTCCTATCCAAGGGACATGGGGGACTGAGAGTACCAGGAGACTCGCCAGAAGGCAAAACCAGATTCAGGACGACCCAAGGCAGTTTTGCAAACTAAGTATTAACCTGGCATGGGATGTGGATGTGGGCTCTGACCACGAAGACTCCATAGCTAATTGGGATCTAAGTGGAGACAACCAGTGGATGGACAGGTGGCCACAAGAGGGGACAAAACTGACTCTCAGCACACTGGACAGCCTTGTGCAAAAGCTTGAGACATTTCTAGAAAGTGAGAAAGATGACGAAAACAATGATTATGTGGTCCCTGGGTCTACTCAGAAGGAAGACGTGCAGTTGTCCAGCAGCTCCCTTCCACATATGCCTCAGGTCAGTCATAAAGAACATGATGCTTGCCAAGTGCCATGGCACATGCCTATAACTCTAGCAATTCAGGAGGCTGAGGCAGGAGGATTGCGTGGTCAAGGCCAGAGACAACCTGCAGATCCTGTCTCAAAATAATAAATAAAATTAAATTTTAAAAGGGGCTAGGGTATAGCTCAGTGGTAGAGCACTTGCCTAGCATGCATGAAGCCCTGGGTTCAATCTCCAGTACTATAAAAGAAAAACAAACAAAAAGGGACATTTGTCAAGATTTGGCCAAATGTAAACCACCAGAAAACCAAGATGTAATCCAGTTCCCAGAGAGTCCTCCAAGGTTTAAGGAAGATGAACTTGCTGTGGTGAACACAGTGAAGCCTCACAGGAGAGCAAGGGATAGGCCTGATGAGCAGACTAGCCTGGATAGTGGATCCTTACTACCTGCTGTAAAGAAAGGCGGGGCCCTAGGTGTCTGACATGACTAGTAGTGGGAGAAGGATGATGGCAAGGAAAGGAGTTAGGCTGGAGCTGTTCCTCAAAATACTGAGGAACACTGAGGGAGACAAGCAGGTAGGAATAATGAGAAGTGCTAATAATTACATTTCTTAAAAAGCACATGTGTTGCTGGGCACCATGGCGCACACCTGTTATCCCAGAAACTCAGGAGGCTGAGGCAGGAGGATCCCAAGATCAAGGCCAGAGGCAGCTTGTGCAACTTAGTGAGACATTGTCTCAAAATAAAAAAATAAAAAATAAAAAAAATGGGCTGGGGGGTGCAGCCTAGTGGCAGAGCACTTGCAAAGTATCCATGAGGCCCTGGGTTCAGGAAATTAGGAAGGAAGGAATGAAGGAGGGAAGGAAGGAGGGGAGGAAGGAAGGAAGGAGAGAGAATGTGAAAGAGGAAGAGAAAGACAAAGAGAGAAAAGAAAAAGTATACGTGTTTAAGCATTAATGGGTGTTGAAACTTTGCAGTTAATGTTGGGTGTTTGGTGACTGGATTTGATTTCCAAAAATGAGTCAGTATAGACCCCACTGCTGTCAATGTTCCATGTATCTAACTCTTTCTCACTGTCTCGGCAGGTGATCACCCAGGCACCTGGGAGCCACAGGAGGAGTGTGATAGAGGCGGCCTCTATCTCCTCCAGGGGGCCAGAGCAGGAGGAGGAGGAGCCTTCCAACACAGATCCTGCATCCTGTCTGAACTTTGGGGGGGCCTTCCGCTGGCTGAGGAAGCGAGTCTTCTCCTGGTGGAGGAGAGAGCACCCCAACCAGGTCACCATCAACTGGCACCAAAAGACACTGAAGAGAGAACATTCTCTTATGAGCAACAGAATTCACCCGCAAGAATGAGTAAAGAATTAGAATACCTGAAATCCCTAAACTGTTAATTTTTTTGATAGCCTGTGTTCCCCAGTCCCATTGGGTATATTTTCTCCCAATAAAAGAATGTTCTAGTTATCCGTGTACTTCCTTTTCCAAAATATCATCTTTACTCAGGATGAAAGTAAATATGTTGTCAAGAAGACTGAAATTCATTCTCAGAAAATTTTAGGTGGTATTATGCCTCCTAAACAAAAGGTATTCTTTTTCTTCCATCTCCTCTCTTCTTACTGTATTTTATAGCCCTATTCCTTTTATTGGGCTGGGATTTAGCTCTGTTTGTAGGGCGCTGCTCTGTAGTCTCTGAGGTCCCGGGTTCGATTCCCAGCACCACAAAAATGGGAGGATGTGGCAATCCACTCCTGAGGCAATTCTGAAACAGTCAGCCATTGAAAACCCTATGAGGGTCACTGAGTTGGACACAACTCAATGGCACCTAACAACAGCTCACTTTTAATTTTTTATTTATTCATGTATGTATGTATGTATGTATGTATGTACGTACGTACGTACGTATTTAGGTTTCTTGCAACAGAGACTATGTTCTGCAGGTTGGCCTCAAACTCACAGTCCTCCTGCGTCAACCCCCTGAGCGCTAGGATTACAGGCATGTGCCACCATGCCCAGCTATTTTACCCCATTTTATCTATTTTATTTATTTCATGTATTTTAACCTATTTTTCTTGTCCTCTCAAATCTCCATTCTCAGAAGGCAGCAGTACATCCCAACAGCCTCCCACTAAGGCAGCAGGGTTTGGGTTGAACTTTTGGAGCTTGAGCAAGTGGTAACAGGTATCAAGACACTCAGGAAGCTACTTCAACTGGTCGTGTTTGAGACCCTCCAATGTTCCCAGGGGACCTGGACTGCTTCTGGCTTGCTGGTTCTTACATGTTGTAGCATGCTAGCTGATTCTGGCATGCTGGCTGGAATAAGCTGGAAGGAATGTGAGGGCTGGGAATGCTACCTAACCACCCTGAGCCTACCTCTCCTCTTTCATCAGGAGGGGGAGATAACAATACATGCCTCAGAGGGGTGTCGTGAGGACTAAGAAGATAATGCAAGCACTTGATAAATATTGTTGTTGCTGTTATTAGTCATTCTCCAAAGGATCTCCCAAGAAGACTCGATTCAGGGGTTATCCAAGAGCAAGAATTTGACTCAATTCTTAGTGAAACCTTTCCCCTGCTGAAGCAATATTTACCAAAATTAAGAGTTTTCCACAGATCTTGATTTAGTGAAGCCCTCTCTCAACGTACTGCACTGTGCTCTATGAAATGCCTTTGCAACTGTCCTTAAAATTTCCTCTACATGTCAACCTCTGAGGAAGGCAGTACTCACCCCATTTATGCCCTGACCCTCCCTGGTATTGCTATCAACTGTCCTCCAAGGACCACGATCCTCCTCCTCATTCACCCACAGGTTTGCTCAAAGGTCCTCCCCCCTCAGCTTTTACCACCACCCTGGGTAACCTTCAGGGTCAGGTGGAAAAGCAGATGAGTCTTCAGTCTCAAACACCTTCCATTCTTCAATTTCAGTTTCCTTACCCCCTTCCCGCCTCTCTTTCTTCCTTCCTTCCACCAATACAAAGCACACAGGAATGCCAGCCACTTCTCTAGCTAACAAGACGAAAAATGATGACTCAATCTTTGGGCCCAAGCTTCTCACTTAAGAGATTAAGCTATATAAATTTATGACTGTAAAGGGTAGAGAGTGAGAGCAGTTGGAAGGAAGTATACACATGGTAGAAAAGAAGAACAATCAGTTCAGCATGGGGAGCCTGGTTTTCAGTGGTTGCATGTATGAAGCTGCTGGGTACGCTGGTGCGGAGGTGTGAGAAAAGGCAGCCATATGTGAGAGACAATGTACATTACATGGCCCAGGAAGGACAATCCAGCGGGAGGGCGGAAATCAAAGAATAGGGCCCTTTTAGTATTACAGTATATATCCACGGTCACATGCTGAATCTCTTCACAGCCCAATTCCTAGTTACCCACCTCTTTGAGAACTCCTTCCCAGAAGAGGAGTTTGAAGGGTCCTACCATAAAGAAATGATAAATGTTTAAAGATATGAAAATGCTAGCAGGACACAGGGGCACACACTTGTAATCCCAGTGATTCGGAAGGCAGAGGGAAGAGGATTGCATGTTTGAGGCCAGAGGCAGCCTGAGGAACTTAATGAGACCTTGTCTCAAGAAAAAAAATTTAAAACGGGACTGGGTGTGCAGGTCAGTGTTGGAGTATTTGCAAAACATTCGTGAGATCCTGAGTTCAATCCCCAGGTCTGCAAAAATAAAAAATAAAAATAAATAAAGACATGAAAATGCTAATTACCCTGATTTCATCATTATACCTTACCTACATGTATGAAATCACCACACTCTACCCCATAAATATGTCCAATTACTACATACGAAGTGTTATAAAAAGCTGTCTACACTAAATAAGCAGCCCAGCTCTTCAATCAGATTTCTGACACATCTGTGCTTCTTCTTGTTCAGTGTTGTATAAACCTATCTGATAGGTATGAATCTGCCCCTAAGATTCAAGCAATAGACTTTGCAAGCTTTTACAACAGAGTAAACTTTAAATACCCTTTGGAATTAAGTGACATAGCACATATTAGAAAGAGAATGTATTTAAAATTGGCACATATTTCAAGACTTCCTCATTCATGTTAGTGTCAAATATATTATCTAACTATCAGCTACATGTCAAACCATAACCAGGTCCTCTGCTTTGTGCTGTATACATAGTGGGGTAGGAGCTGTGGCAGGCCACTGCAGGTGTCAAAAGGACCAAGAGTGGTCGCTGAAAGATAATAGCTCTGCTGTAACGTCAAATCTCTCACAGAATTATTAAAAACTTCCAGGGACATGCTAATCTCATTAACCAACATATTTTAGGATCTATTATCTCATGGCTGAAAATTAAAAGCATTCCTTCAAGTGAGTGGCTCCACCTTGAAGCCTATCAAACTCAGCTGTTTGAATTAGCCAAGTATTAAACTTAAATTGTCATATCACAAAATAATCCAGAACACAGCATGAAAATTTATCAAGCAAATGTCAGGAGTATTCCACTGTCTGCAAACACAAAGTGGGATGTGAATACATCACAGACTACCTGTGCCATGCCCGTTTCTTGTTCCCAGTGAGGGGGAAATGTGTGATTGAATCACACTAGCAAAACGGGGGCAGAAATCCTTCTTAGAAGTTTAAAAACATACAAATTCATGGCTCAAGAGCATGGCTATCAAGTCCAAGGCTACCTGGACATAAGAACAATATCTAAAGTCCTCTGAAAAAATAAGGAAAAGAAGAAATGACACCAATGATAAACAAATTCCTAGAGAGTGCTAACAGTCTTACTCCAATGTTAAAGAGTTTTATTTAGTTAGGAGAGATGGCTGTGTCAAAAATATAACTTTTTTCATTAAGAACTACAAGTGAAAGAACACACATGGCATGCAGGACAATATCAAATTTCAAGATGATGGATGGGTTTTACATTGCATTGCCTAGAATCAGTCTTTTATCCCTACTACCCTAATACACAGAACAATGCTCTGCTTTCAGAAGTGAAATAAAATTCTCATCAGATAACACTCACTGAATGAGCCAGTATTCAGCAGAGTAGGTACAAAAGCCTCAGGATAAATTCCCCAAAAGATTATTAGCCTAGATCAAGAAGTCCCCCTACTAGACAATTTCCGTTTTATCCCACCTTTCAAAGGAATTCCATGCTTTTAATGCCTATTTTATTTCAATATAATATGCTTCATAAAGAACTACTTCCAAGGCATTGAGGATATTTTTTCAGATTGTAGCTTTTGAAAGAAAATGAATCTCATTACCACTGAATTCTCAGTTCATAAGGAAATCAGAATGGTAATTTACTTAGTTTTTCCTCATACACATCAATAAAGATTTATTATTTTAACTGCAGACCTCTAAAATAGAGTGAGAGCTCACTTACTCCTCCTATAGAGCTTTTCAGTACACCAACACACAGAGGAAAAGAAAATGCTTCTGACATCTCCATGCTCAAAATGTGTTTGGATAGAGGTTTTCAAGTTTCACTTTCATCAACCTCCCTGTCTTCTGTCTTTAGGCCTAGACTTTTCCCAAATAGAGGATGAGGTGGGAAGAATTCTTCAGTAAAGGGACTTCAGAAGTTCAGTTGGTACAATATTGCAACCCAGCAATCAATATAATAATTCATTCACATAAGAATCAAAAATGGATGCTAAAACTGCTGAGCAAAAGACTGTCAAGGAACTGGATATTGCACATGGCCCAAGAACATCCCCATGGATTACTACCTAGTTTTCAAGAGGATTAGAGACCTTTACAATGGAGAGGTCTTGTGAACACCAGCTTAGCTTAGTCAACACCACACACCTTTTAAAAGGAGCAGGATATACTGGCTAGCAATATTTATTCTGAATCTAATCATGAGGACAGCAATAGTCGGATGAATCTAGATTGTAAGACATTCTGCCAGACAACTCTCTTGAACTTTTCAAACATATTAAAGTCATGAAACACAAAACCAGAAGAAACAGAAAAGGCAGGGAGACAAGACTAAAAAGACATGGTGGCATCCAAATGCTATTTGAGATTTTTTACCAAATCCTTGATCAAATCCACAAAGCAAAGCAAACACAACTATGCTAAAGTACGTTTTCTCAACAGTTGAGAAAAATCTGAATATGGATAGTATATTAAATAATGGGATCAAATATTTATCAGTAAAGAATATGATTGAAAGTTTATTGGGCATTATGGCTACATATGAAAATGCCTTCAGTTCTCAGGAAATTTAAGTTGAAGTATTTAGGGCAAAGTGTCATAACATCTGCAACTTACTTTCAAATAATCCAGGAAGAAAATATTAAATAGAGAGAAAAATCAGAAAGCAAAGGTGGAAAACTATTAAGAAAAACTCTAGGGAACAGGGAATCCAGATCTCCACTATTAAAGTATTATATCTTTGTAATGGGCTGGGATTTAGCTCAGTTGGTAGAGCGCCGCTCTGCAGTCTCTGAGGTCCCGAGTTCGATTCCCAGAACTGCAAAAATGGGAGAAGGATGTGGCAATCCACTCCCAAGGTAATCCCGAAACAATCTGCCATTGAAAACCCTATGAGAGTCACTATGAGTCGGATACCGACTCGACAGCACCTAACAACAACAACATCTTTGTAATATTATTGTGTCAGTAATATTTTAGAAAGAGATATATTTAAAATATTAAAATATTTAGTACTTAAAATATTTAAACAAGATACTAATTTATTAATTTGGCTTCTCAAGTGATATAAACAGGGCAATGCTCTTGTTTGTTTGTTGTTTTGGTCTTTTGTACTTTTTGGTGCTGGGGATGAAACCCAGCTAGGCAAGTGCTCTACCACTGAGTGACATCCCCAACCCTAAACCAGGCAATTCTTTAATAGGGATTGATTCATTCAACTGTCCTGGGACCTGTCTTGGACTTCTTGGCTGCAAGAATTTTCAGTCTCACGCATTAGGGAATATTATCCTTCAAGTCCTATCTGTGAAAAGGCAAACTCGTCCAGTTGAGAACAGAGTAGCATTAAGGCATTTTTCTAAAACATGTAGGATTTCAGGAGTTTACTAAGCCTTTTTTTGTTGAGATAAAAAAGAATCATTTTAGCCTGGTGGGGAAGCAAGTCCTCTGCCCTTTCAAATGATCACAAATTTCAAGGATTTGATGTCTTAGATCCACCTTGGAAAGTACTTACTGTGTGTTTTCTGTTTCTCAGAAGTCAGGAAAAGCCTGACACTTATAATGCTAACAATTCCGACAATTGTCTTGACATTTCCTCTCCTTTTGAGCAGTGCTAGATTGTCCTGCTTCTTCCAACCAAGCCAGAAGCACCAGCACAGAATCCCACATTGGGTCCTGTCTACACCAGGGATGCGGGAATATGGAGACAGTCCTCTAGGACAGTCTTCAGGAACATTTTTTTGATGTGTACTTCTGATGTGATTAAAACTACAGGTCTTCTCTTCAACAAATGTACACATTCATATGTAATGAACACTGCGTAAATAGTTCAGGAAGTTCAAAGACTCCTTAAATCTCACTTTTCAATCCCACATTAAAAATGCAAGTTCGTGAAACTTCCTGTCTTCTACCCCAAGTCCATCATTTAACTTGCTGCAGACCCTCAGGAAATTACTTAACCTCTCTGGACTTTCTGCCTCCTTGTCTATAAACTGTAACATTAATAGCACTACCCTCAAAAAGGTCATAGTAAGTATTTATTAAAAGTATCCAGCACATAGTAAGTGTTTACACATTTTAGATGTTGTTAGTTGCTGTTGTGTGACGGCTTTGTTGTAAAAATATGCCATGGCTCCTAGTGACTACAGAATAAAGTACAAGTAAAGTGCCATGATCTTTCTATAATCAGATCCTCATGTAATTGTTCTTTCATAGTATTTGCCCTTCACCCTCCAGAACCTTTGCAGCACTTGTTCCCTGTGCCCTCCTGACTCAGGGCCTTTGCTCATACTGTTCCCACTTTTAGGAACTGCCCTAACCATGCTATTTCTTTAGTGTGCCTTGCCACTTGCTTATTTCCAAATGCAGTTTTCAAGGCTAAGGTTAAATTCAAGTCCCTCTATAGAAAGGAGCATACTGGAATTAATTTCACTCCTTGTGCCACCAAAGCACTTCATTTTTAGCTGTGGTAAATGTACATATTATCCTGATTTATAGAAACATGCCCATGTCCTTCTCTCCCACTTTTAAAAAGCCTCAATGTCCTGCTTTTCTTTGCATGTTCCAAAGCCCCTGACCCAGTTTCTCATACATAGAAGCTCCATGAGAAATCTTTGGTGAAATGAATGGTTAATCTGCAGGAAACAATTTAAACAGATAATATCTGAAATGGAATGTCATTTCCTTTCATAACATTTAACTAGCTTCTACTTTGATTGTATCTAGGCCCTGGACTACATGAACTGTTAAGTTAGGTGGAGGGGATTTCCTTCCCAACAACTGGAATTACTTTACTTACACAGTTCATGTTTGTGAATTTTGCCCAATGCTAAAAATTTATTTGCAACCCCCAAATCACTACTCAAAGTTGTTTTCATGGTCATTCATGGACACGTGCAAACTGGGGAAAAGTCTGTGCTGCCCTCTCCTGAGTTCCAGGCTGAGGTGGAACATGGCAGTGGAGGTGCTGCCTTCTTGTTTCAGCTCAGTCCCCATGCTGGGACATATCCTTTCCATGGTGTACCCTGTGCCACGTTTTTCACATTCCTGTGCTTTTTGTTGAAGATCCTGTTGTTTAAAATGGCCTCCCATGGGAATGCGTGTTAGTGCAGCCACTGTGGAAATCAGTATAGAGGTTCATCAAAACATTAAAAGTGGAACTACCATGTGACCCAGAAAACTACTTAATACTCCATAGTATATATCCAAAGGAATGTAAGTCAAAATACCAAAGAGATACCTGCTCATCCATGTTTATTGCAGCGTTATTCACAATAGCCAAGATACGGAATCAACCTATGTCTATCAACAGATGAGAGGATAAGGAAAATGTAGCATACATACACCACGGAGTTTTATGCAGCCATGAAGAAGGACAAAAGTATGGCACTTGCTCGAAAATGGATAGAACTAGATATCATCATTTGAGGTGAAATAAACCAGAGCCAGAAAGACAAATACTGCATGTTCTCCCTCAGATGTGGATATTAGATTTCAATATATTCCATATTAAAGTACATAGATCATGAAAGTAGAAGGGAATATATGTAGGTAGAGAAAAGGAACTAAAGAGAGGCGGGAGGGAGAATAAGAAAGGATAATTGGGGAAAGGAAGAAAAATACCACATTTTGCCTTTAGGACAAAATCTGGAGATACATATGTATACATATACATATATATAAATACACATTATATGTATATGTGTGTGTGTGTTGTTAGGTGCTATTGAGTCGGTGTCAGACTCATAGAGACCCTATGTACAACAGATGAAACACTACTATTGTGCTTCTCTGCTGTTCACAGGGTTTTCAATGGCGGATTATTTTTGGGGAGTGGTTGCCAGGTCCTTCTCCTAAGCCTACAGCACCTGGTGTTCCCAGGCGGTCTCCCACCCAAGTACTAACCAGGCCTGACCCTGCTTAACTTCTGAGATCTGACAGGATTAGATACCACAGGGGTACAGCTACAGGCTTATATGTATGTATAAAATATTTAAATATACACACACACAAACAAGGGGGACCATTGATGGGGAGGAAGAACACTGGGGGGAAAGAGGCCATGACAGGGTAATGGGAGAGGTGAACATGAGCAATGTACCATAATATGCATGTATGGAAATGTCATTGTGACACCCACTAAGTGGCGCACTAATTAAAAACTTACTAGTAAAAATAAAGTATCATAACAATGTTAAAAACCTTTAAAAATTTAATTAAAGAAGATCAAACAGCCCAACAGCATATGCCAAAGGGCTGCCTTACATTCCTAAGACAAGAAGGCTGCAAGGAACCTCAAGGACAAAATAAGTGTGTGAAAAAAAACATCATCCAGGCATGTGATAAGAGTGCAGCTGACTACAAGGTCAGTGTTAATGCTTCAACAATTAAATACAGTGTCTAAACAGAAACACACATAAAATAAGGTCATGTATTAAACAACTGACAAAAGTGGTATGACCAGAGGCAGGAAACTAACTCTGTATTTCCCCTAGGAAAGGTATCCAGTAATCCAAGGTTTATAGTGACTTTATAGTCCATAACTATCACAAAGCAACAACAACAACAAAGAATCAACTGATTACATCAGGTAAAGAGTGCAAAAACTCAGCTACACATGCTGACTTTTTCACCTCTACCTCCTGGGGATTAGGTAAGGACAATAAGTGAAGAAACAAAATCCAGCCACTGAAGGCCACAACACTTTGGTAGAAGTAGTCATTATCTTCTGTTCCTCTGGAATCATAGAAAGTCTTGCAAAAAAAAAAAAAAAAAAAGAACCTGCTGCTCTCCCAGCTACCAAGGGGAAGAAAGAAAAGGATCAGCAGGCCAGGGGTTACTGCTGGTCAATGGAAGGTTGCTATTTTCTCTTTTGAGAAGCTAATACTTGAAGGCCTACCACTCTTACTATTTCCTGCTTGGTACATGGGTTTTAACTATCCTAAACACACAGGAGGCCCAATCTAGGTGAAAGGCCTCTGAGAGGAGTATTCTGTGCTGGATCTCAGGGATGACCAATGTAGACCATTCTAGTGATCCAGCTTGACATAAGTACAGCCATCTTGGGAGTAACTGCCATTTTGCCAGCCAAACCCTATAAGATAAACAAGACGTCCAGGCAGGCATTCTGGCTATACATGTAATCAATCCTAGCAACTTGGGAGGCTGAGGCAAGAGAATCATGAGTTCAAGGCCAGCCTGGACAATATTGCAAGAGTGTCTCAAAACAAACAAGCAAGCAAGCAAACAATCAGCCAAGGATTCTGTGCCAGCCATTGACACCTACACTGCTTCTTAACTGACATTTATCATATTAATAGCTTCATTTTGTTTTTTGCTTTTTGCACAGCTGTGGACTGAGGCCTCACAAGTGTTAGGCAAGTGCTCTAACTCTGAGTGGCACCCCCAGCAGGCATCCCAGCCTACTAACAGTTCTTTTTTGAGAAAGCGCAGGTACATTCTGATTAGCTGTGCCACACCTTTGTCTAGGTTAGTATATGAGCCCCTTCCTTCCTCCTGCCCAGGGGTATGGGGATCCTCCTGTCCTGTTGTGGCCCAAGACATAGTTCTGTCCCTAAGTCCCTAATAAATTTCATTTTGTGCAATCCTCAATGTGTCTGAGTCTTTCTTGAGACTCTTGGCTCTTTCCATCTTTGGTTGCTAGTTCTCAGAATGCTAGATTTTCCCAGAAACATCATGAAGAACCCAAAATCCCACTTGTGTAACCAAATAATGGATTTTGTAATTTCTAAATTAAAGAAGAACAAAATTTAAATTCCACCAAATCATCCAAATCTTCTGAAAGGAATGCTTCAGAATTCACGTTTCCTTTGGTCAAAGCTAACCTCCTCAAGCAAGAAATAACCTCCTGATGGCGAAGCACAGGAAGTTGGCTTCCTTGCCACAGGAATTCCACGCTCAGAACTAGGTTAGTGGTGAGTCCACCCTGTGTCTTAACTCTCCCACGAGGAGATAACGTTTTATTTGTTGAACAAAATAGTCATCCACATGCAGGACTGTTGAAAAGCTTCCAAGCAAGTTGAGAGGCCAAGGCAATGAGGAGGAACAGCTAATCAGAAACCAATGGTAGGAAAGTGATCCAAAATAAATATAGTACAAAATGCCCAGAATAGCCCAGAAAGAGTGCTGATGACCTTTTCCTCTACAACCTCTAAATATTACAGTGTCCAATGCCCTAAGTATCTAAAGCCAAGCATCTAATTACTACTACAAAGTAAAGGAATAAAGTAGAAACCAAACCCACACATATAAGAAAAGCTGATGGTACAATGAAAATTTGTGCTTCAGAATCAATTAAAAACACAGAAGACAATACTGTACTGTGGAGTCCAATATCAGCAAGGGGTTCCATATCAGTTCAAAGGAACAGTGATGGGAAGCTGTCACAGCTACTTCTATCTGAAAGCTGCTATAATTCGTCCAGAGATGACACATACTATGTTCTGTCTGGAAACTAGACACATACTGCTGCAATGGCTGGAAACAGCCACATCCCTAATTTGAGTCTCTGTATAGCTGAAGAAGCTCTGGGGTAGGGTTGGACCAGGAGAAGAACCCAAGCACTATGGTACACAAAGACACAGTACACATCCAGAGCTAAATAACATAATGGACTGGACAACTATTAAAGTCCTTTCCCTCTGAGGCTGTGGCACACACCTGTAAGCCCAGTCACTCAGGAGGCTGAGGCACAAGGATCATGAGCTCCTGGCCAAAGGCAGCCTGAGCAAGTCAGTAAGACCCTGTTTCCAAATTTTAAAAAATTTTAAAAAGGGGCTGGGATGCAGCTCAGTGGTAGAACACTTGCCTAGCACATGTGAGGCTTTGGGTTCAACATCACAGTACTAGGGGTTGCGGGGAGGAGTATGTATCTAAATCTAGACATAGATTTAGATGTAGGTCTGCAGCTGTACCGCTGTGGCATCTGATTCTGTCAGATCACTGAAGTTAAGCAGGGTTGGGCCTGGTTAGTGCTTGGAAGGGAGACTGCCTGGGAAAACCAGCTGCTGTAGGTTTGGGAGACGGACCAGCAACCCACTCCCAAAAATCAATCCACCACTGAAAACCCTATGAATAGCAGAGAAGCACAACAAGAGTGTTTTGTCTGTTATACGTAGGGTCACTGTGAGTCTGATACTGACTCAACGGCACCTTACAACAACAAAAACAACAACAACAACATAGATATAGATATATTTATAGACATAGATGGGGCCAAGATTTACCTCAGTTGGTAGAGCGCTGCTCTGCAGTCTCTGAGGTCCTGAGTTCAATTCCCAGCACCACAAAAATGGGAGAAGGGCGTGGCAATCCATTCCTGAGGCAATCCCGAAACAATCAGCCATTGAAAACCCTATGAGGGTCGCTATGAGTTTGATACGACTCGACAGCACCTAACAACAACAACAACAACAACAATATAGATATCTCCATCCCTTCCTCTACTTCTTTACTCATAGAGCAATGGAGGACCTTCACTCATTGAAATCTGATGTCAAAACCCAGCTTGCCTCAAAATGCCACAACATGAAATCACAGATCCACTGAGAGACAAAACTCCCTTAGGCCCTCTTCCCCTTTCTTAAAAACTTCTGAGTCTACATCCCTAGAAGCCAGCACAGAGATATCAAGGTCTTTTAATAAAATAAATAAATGCACAGCAACTTGAAAGACACACCACCACCTGTCTCCTTATGACGCCAGCATGAGTGCATGCACACACCACACATTTTATTATTTTCTAAATGTGTAAACTGTTCCTTTTTCTGTCTACAGTTACATTCTAGCCTACTTTCATTACACGGTTAAAAAAAAAATGTCACGGACTGCCAATTTCCTAAGAAATTGAAAAATCACACTAAAAAACACAGCTTTGGCTTTGGCAAGATGAACAGCTCTCAAACTCCATCCACACCCACACAGAAGCATCTGCTTGAAAGAAGAAGTCTAAAAGCCCAATTAAAACTCCATTTGATTATATAGATGAGCCTGGATGTTTGGTAGGAGAGATCATGAAAGAGGGAAAAAAGAAAGGAAAAAACTTATGTGAGTTCCATGATGAAAAGATTCATTTACATATTATCTCAAGTTATAATGAACCAGTTAGGCACAAGATAAACCACATGTGACTCAGTTCCTCATCCTAAATGCTTAGGACCAGAAGTGTTTCAGATTTCAGAGTTTTTCAAGGTTTAGGACCATCAGCATAGACTTTAGCAATTGAACACCCCTAACTTGAAATCCCAAAATCCCAAATCTGCAAATCCACAATTTACTGCCATGCTCAGGAAGTTTGGGATATTAGAACATTTTGAAAAGTTTCAAATTAAGGATGCTCAATCTATATTTTCAGAATTTTTAGTACAGGATACTTAAAATAAAAATGCTTGGTCCACAAAAGAGTTGGGAGACAGAAAACTTCAATTCCATATAATAATTAAAGTGATAAAGACTGCAAGAAGGGTATGAAGAAAAGGGCAAAAGAGGACAGAGCAATGGCAGATACTTTTCTTTGGGAATGACATTATCTCAGTGGCTACAAATTGCCAGCTTACACACCACTATATGATTACATAAGTGGGTCCACATGAGTAATTAACTGTCCATTCCCATGGCCCTCCTTGGCCTAATGAAGAGAAGGCAGGAGTGAAGCCAGGCAGTGGGCCCAACCTCATTCTTGTGCCTGGGTCCATCCAGTCTCAAAAGTAGTATAACCAGATGGCTTTCACCACTATTAGGTCAGAACACAAGAACTAGTAGCACAGAGGAGGAACCAGGGTGTTGCCTGCATTCTTAGCCAAATGATACTTCATCGATTTGTTAGTTGCCACAATACCTAAAAGATTGAAAGTACAAATGTCCCAAAGGCTTTTGTTTAATTTTTCCCTATATGATTGCTCCTACTATTGATTTCAGGCAGATACCCCTAAGTGCAAGAGGATAAAGATCAGAATTTAAGCTGGGCTTGGAGGCACACACCCGTAAATCTCAGCACTTTGGAGGCTGAGACAGGAGGGTCTGGAGTTCAAGGACAGCTGGGCCACCCAGAAAGACTTTGTCTCAAAGACATAAATACATACATACATACATAAACAAAAAAAAGGTCAAAACTGAAAAGCAATGATTAGGTGAAAATGCTATTTGGTACTTATTTTAATTTTATTAATTCCATTTCATCTAATATTTAATTTTAATCCCCCCCCTTTTTTTTTGTCCTTGCAGATTGAACCCAAGGCTCACATATACTTTGTGAGTGCTCTACGACTGGGCTGCACCTCTAGCCTATTTTTTACTTTTTTATGGTGAGATAGGGTCTTGCTAAGTTACACAGGCTGCCTATGGCAGCCTGGTTTTTTTTTTTTTTTTTTTTTTTAAACAAGATCTCAATATGTAGCTCAGGCTGCCCTCAAATTCATGATCTTCATGTCCTCTACCTCCTGAGTGCTGAGATTACAGGCATGCACCACATACCCATCTTAAAGCTAAATTTTTAAAACATTGCTTTTAAATTAATATTTTCTTCAACATCTGAATAACAAAACAAACTCAACTTTTATTTGGGAAATTCTTAACTGTGTGATTACAATGTGGGGACTAAGAATTTAAATAGAGACCTCAGTCCAAGTATAGCTCCCATAATCCAACTATGCCATGCTTTCTATGCAATATCTTGTATGTATGTAATTGAAACAGAAATCTACACACCCTTTAATGAATGTTGTTGTACTGTAGAGTCAAGTCCGACTCACAGCAACCCTCACAGGGTTTTCAATGGCCAATTGTGTCGTGATTGCTTTGGGAATGGATTGCCACATCCTTCTCCTGTTTTTGTGGTGCTGGGGATCAAACCTGGGTCCTCAGAGAGTGCAAAGCAGCACTCCACCAACTGAGATAAACCCTAGCCCTTTAATGAATACAGCTGATTAAAGTAAATATCAGTGTGAAAATGAGTACATATAATCACAGACCCTTAATTAAGTCAGTCACAAGAATTTGGTTATTCGTATTTTTAGCTTTTCTTTTTTTAATCTGCTATGAAAACTATTTTGTGAATTTAGGTCACATCTTAAGAGCACTCCTTCCCTGTCACACAACAAAAGCTGTTGTCACACAAACTTCTGATCTTGGACAGGCCTGTGAAAGAATCTAATTTCCAGAAAAATACAAAAACCCCCAAAACTGAGTATTTCATTTAGGGGATTCACAAACTGCCTCTGTTTCAACATCTCAATCTAAACCAACCTCTGGAGTTTACAGATGAGATATCTGAGGCCCAGGAAGAATAAATGATATACAATTGAGAAGTCAGAAGTGTAATTCGGGACCCTTCATCCAATGTTCTCTTTGACTTAAGTGTCTCTAAAAGTTTCCTCTTTAGAATACTACATCATTCATTAGACCGTTGTCTCACTGGGGGCAAAAATCAAGCTTCCCCCACACCACAGGCCCCAGGGCTAATCCAGACCCGCTAGCAGAGGTCACTGACCACAGCCAGCTGGAACACACACCCTACACTTGCAGCGGCCAGAGAGTCATCTCTCACCAAAGCACCTCGATCCATCATGACACTTGACTGTAAAATGGCCAGCAAGAGCTAAGAGCACAAAGCATAAAATTAGAATTCTCTTTCGTGCAAAATGAACCTGCTCTCCCACTAAACCCAGTCTCACTGGCCTCTTCTTGAATTAGCCTGAGTTAACCAGACAACCAAGAGTGTCTTCAATGCTGCACTCTGCAGACGGACAGGCCAAAGCCACAAGGACAAATGTTTCCCTCCATCCTTCCTCTGCATTTCAATGTCAAGGGAGACAGTGGGAAAATATTTTTGTTAGTGTTCTGCATACTTAAACAGTCTCATATTTTTAAAAAAAGATCTGAAAATTCCTATGAAGTATCATACACACAAACAGATAACATTAGTAGTAGCAAGAAAGAGGCAAATACTAAGACTGATGAGCATGATTGTAGTGCCATGTGCTCAGAGACACATTGCTGGCACCACCGCAGTAAAATGACACAGAAAACTTATGGGGCACCTTATGGGTAGGCATGTTAACATTACCATGTTACAGATTAAGAAGCCAACCTGGAGAGGTCACGGGACAAGAAAGTGGACAAGTTATCAGTCAAATGCAGAACAGCCTGACAGCAAAGCCCATGTCATTCCATCCCACACTTGTTTAGAAATATACACATTTTTTCCTAGTTCAATAATTCTGTTCATTAAGTAACTTTTGTTTAAAATGAATTTGTTCACAAAATGCTTTCAAAGCTCCGTGTGAGCTCAGGCCTGCCTGATCAAATAAAATTTTAATTCTCTATTCATCTCCCTAGATTTGTCAGGTCTCATGAGTCGAATCTTCCCTTAGGTTGTCACTTTCCCAGCTCTTGCTCCAATTTGTGAGCTGTCCTGGCAGTTTCTAAGGCAGTCCAGACACATCTTTCAGGAAGGATCTCCCTCTTTGTAATCACTTTCTGTACGAGGCAATCAAAACTGGTCTCTGCCAAGCAAATAGCCTTACCACATTACATACATACCTGAGAGGACTTCTACCTGGCAACACACGCCCAGAGGAACCTACAGAAACACCTTCTTCAGTTCCCAATGAACAAGATGCTTAGAACATCACAGGGAGGCAGATATATCACTTGGCTACCTAAAATCAACTCCTTGGCTCCCAGAGAAATCTAGTCCAACATCATTCCACAGGGCCTCCAAACCCAAATTACTGATTAGTCCCTGAACAAACAAAATACAGTCAACACCAAACTTTAGGTACAAAATTTTTTATAGGGATACTATTAATAACACGCCCAAACTGGGTACAACCAAAATGGACATCAACCATACAAAAGATGTTGCTGTTGTTAAATGCCATTGAGTCAGGTCTGACTCACAGCAACCCTATGTACAACAGAATGAAACACTACTCAACACTGTGTCATGCCTGGTACTATTGTCAGTGGTTGTCTGCTATTCATAGGGTTTTCTATGGCTGTGTGTTTCAGGAGTGGGCTGCCAGGTCTTTCTCCCTAGCCTACAGCACGTGGTATTCAAGGCAGCCTCCCATCCAAGGACTAACCAGGACAGACCCTGCTTAGCTTCTGAGATCAGATGGGAGATGCCAGGGTGATGTGGCAATAGACATACAATAGATACACAGCTGAAAACCACTAGAGCTAGAAGAATGAAAGAGTAAACTATATGTAATACCATTGATGAATTACCCAAATATAATAAGCAAAATAAGGCAGGCACGAAAGAATATATCCTGTATGATTCCATTCATAAATTTTTAAAAACAGGCAAAACTAACCAAAGGCACCAAAAGTCAGGAGATTGGTTACTCCCAGGAGCAGGAGGAAAAGAGGACCCTAGCCACTGTAATTTTCTGTTAGTTGATGTGCTGACTAATCCGGTGTGGACACAGGTGACCACTGTTCCATCCAGCCATCAGCTGTGATGTGTGCACTTTCCCCTATGTATGAGACTCTTCAATAAAGAGGCCATGGAGAAAGACTTTAGGGAGCATCTGGTCTGTTCCCCTTGTTAGCATAAGAGTTATCATTTCCCAGGGAGCTTAACTATCTTGGGACCACAGAGGAATCCAGAGAAGGGCTAGAACTGGACAGTGGAACTCTCCATCCAGGCACCAAAGCTACCTTTCCAAAACAAGATCTCTTCATTATCTTCCTTCTTGTGACTACTGCCGAGGTTTAGAAGAATTCATCACATTCCTGGTAAGATCGCAACCCAGAAGTTTTCAGTCTCCTGTTGACACCAGGCCAGAAGAGCATTTAAACACTACTGACGATATGGCCAAATAACAAGTCAATGTTGTATCCACACTCACCATCTGGGTTCTTGATGGCATACTCTAACCCTCAGCATCCCCCTTGTCTACATCACACAAAAATATTAACTCCATTTTGCAAGGTTGCCGTGAGGATAAGGTAACAGTGTCAGAGCAGCATCTGACACTTGACAAGCATTTTGGAAATGTATTTGCAGAATGAGTACTGAATCAAATTAATCAAATGCTTATCACTTGGTAAGCTCAATAAATGTAGTCATGACTGATCTGCAGGAATGGGGAGAGAGGGAGTTCATAAGCAGGTATCAAAACTACTACCTTATTTTCTCAGGCAGTTGGCTAGGTCACTGAAGGGTCTACAATCCACACAGCTTGGGTGAGACACTGAAATGGCTTGGGAAGAGAAGAGGAAGAAAGGACTCAAGAAGAAAAAGGGAAGTGCCCTTTACAGGCTCCCATGTTTGTGTTTTCCTTCTGGGTGCCAAATAAAGATTTGTTCATTTACTGCTGCGACATGTCTAAGTGCTCAGCCACCTGTGTTAGTCACACTGCTTTTAGAATGTAAAAGTTTTTAAAGAGGGAAGTAGGTCATAAATTCTCAGGGACATACAAAATAAACTGGTAACTGCAGGTTTAAAGATGTCAGAAATGAATAATGGTGAGAGGTGAGTCTACTTACAGTTTTAAAAAACAAGTTTAATGCTGATTTTTTTTCAGCTCTTCAAATCTTGCACATCCTTTGCAAACTGATCCATACAAGTTTTTCTATACTGAAAAGAAATAAACATAAAAATGATAAATTAAAGCTACTTTCAGATTATAGCACATCAGAAATAAAAGGTATAGATAATAAATTATTGTATAAGCAAAGAATGTCAAACTAATAACAAAGACACAATTTAAAACAAGAAAATACAGATTAAGGACTTCCTTCCATCTATCCTCCCTCTTCTTTGCTCTTCCTTCTCCCTATCCAGCATCCCCTCCCTCACCCCCATGTCTACTTTCTCTTCCTTCCTCAGCTACTGAACAACCTCAAACATTCCTTAAAAACTGGTTTTCTACTATAAAATCATGATCATTATTTTTTATAACCAAAGTATGCAGAACATGATAGGTACTCTATGAATATTTGAGTAAATAAATGAAAAGTGATTTTATAATACAGGTGTTCATTGATATCTGCAAGATAATTGGTTCCAGGATGCCCCTGACTCCTTGGATACCAAAATCTGAGGATGCCCAAGGTCTTCTATAAAATGGCACAGTATTTGCACCTAATCTATGCATATCCTCCCATATATATTTTTTTCTTTTGTGGTATTTGGAGGTTGAACCCAGGGTCTCACACATACTTTGCAAGTGCTCTACCACTGGGTGACACCCACTACCCCTTTTCTATTTTTTATTTTGAGACAGAGTCTCACTAAGTTACTTGGGCTGCCTCTGGCCTTGCACTTGAGATCTTCCTGCCTCTGCCTCTCAAATTGCTGGGATTACAGGCGTGTGCCACAACGTCAACCTCTCTCATATACTTTAAATCATCTCTAGATTACCTATAATGCCTAATACAATATAAATGCTATGTAAATAGTTGCTATATGGTATTGTTAAGGGAATAACGACAACAAAATATGTCTATGCATGTTGAGTACAGACATCACTTTTTTCCCAATTATTTTCCATCTGCAATTGACTGGGTCATAGATTTGGAACCTACAGATATTTAGGGACAATTGCAGTTAGTTGTTAACATTTTTCTAAAAAATGAGCAAATGCTTGCAATTAATTACTTTGTTGTCCAAGAAGAAAAGTATGTAGACAACATGCAGAAACATATATGCTGTTTTATAGACCTGTATTTCTGATTCTCTTACCTTTTTAAAATAACTCATACTTAGCAAAAAATTCCCAATAGTGTATATGCACAAATATGTCCTCATCATCGTACAGAAAGAAAAGATATTTTGGTGGTAAAGAATATTTAAGAACAGTAATGTTCCTTTTGAAGCGGCAATCTTTAAATATCTCACAACTACCCCCACCCAAATGAGACACCAAGGTGTCTCCAAGTTAAATACAAGGGATACTGACACATCTGTGGTTTTCAAATGCATATAATCAGAGCCAGTCCAAGGGCGGCTTCCTTCTACCTGCTCTTCTGAGGATTCAGTGACCCTAGATGTGGAACTGAGCAGAAAAGCAAGAGGATCAGCACCAAGGCTGCAACAATTTAATGGATATCCTTCCTGCACACATTGTCTCTCTCTTTCTTTTAAGAGCTTCAAAGGAGGCAGGCTTTAGCTGGATGTGGTAGCACATTCCTGTAAGCCCAACATTCAGGAGGCTAAGGGAAGAGAACTGCAAGTTTGAGGTCAGTGTAAGCTATATAGGGAGACCCTGACTCAAAAAACAACAAACAAAGAGGCAGATGTTTAACCCTGAAATAAAATGCTTTACTAACAATGGCATTTCAGGCATGAATGGTAGTGCAGAGCACCTTGAAGGCTTTTTGCACCCTGTGTGAACACATCAAGTAACCATCAGTCCATTCTGCCTTCTCCTAAAGCCAGCTTCACACCATTCCAGGCAAACTTTAAGCAATTAATGGTACATTCACAGGCAAGCTCAATTTTAAGACCAGGTTGCCCTCCAGAAGTAAAGTTCTACTAATGATCAAACTTCAAAGCAACGGTCTAAGATATTTGTTGTTCCCACATATTTGTTGTTAGGTGCCATCAAGTTGGGTCTGACTCATAGCAACTTTATGTACAACAGAATGAAACACTCTCTGATTCTGTGCCGGGCATATGATCTTTTTTGTGTGTAAGCCCAATGTTGCATACACTGTGTCAATCCATCTAGTTGAGGGTCTTCCTTTTTTTGTTGTTGTTGACCTGCCACTCTCCCAACATGATGTCCTTCTCCAGGGATTGGTCCCTCCTGACTACGTGTCTAAAATATGTAAGATGCAGTCTAGCCATCTTTGCTTCCAAGGAGCACTCTGGTTGCACTTCTTCTAAGATGGATCTGTTGGTTTCTTTGGCAGTCCATGGTATATTCAATATTCATCTCCAGCGTCATAATTCAAAAACATCAATTCTTCTCCTGTTTCCCTTATTCAATGTCCAGCTTTCACAAGCATACAGTGTGACTGACAATACCATGGTATGAGTCAGGTGCACCTTCATCTTCAATGTGATTCTTTGTGGGGGCTCCTGCATTTAGGTGTTTCTAATAGCAGAGGAGCCAGTGGAAGGGTGGCAATGGGCAGAACAATTTCACCTCCATCTGTTTTATGCTTTGATCCATGATTTAGTTGGAGAAGTAGTTCCTTGATTTGCTTATGAAAGGATTGGGATGACCAATGTAAATAAATAACACACACACACACACACACACACACACACACACACAAAATCCCATAAAAGGGTTGAAAAAATTAAAGAAGACAAATAACTACTATTAAAAGCTAGTGCCGGAAATTCCAATGAGTTAACATGGCTGACAGAAACACAAAAATCTAACCACTATTGCTCCTTTCTTTTTCTTTCTCTTTTTTTGGGGGGGAGGGTGGTGTGGGTACTAAGGGTTGAACCCAGGGCCTCACACATACTCTGGAAGTGCTCTATCACCAAGCCTCATTCCCAGTCCCAAGCACCAATGGTAACAAAAGTCTTTATGGGAAAATCTGAGTGCTAGCCTGGGCCCAGGGCCCTGACCAGCCATGGCCAAGGAGTCAGGGGCTGGGCTTTCTCTTCGGTCCTACTCAGCCTCTTCAACTCCTGGCTAGAAGAAGGAGCAGGATCACTGAGCCAAGGGTGAGGGTGCAGGATGAGGGTGGGGAGAGCCTATAGAGAGTCCAGAGCTGGTCTAGGGTTTGAATGTGATCTGGCCCAACCAAAACTCATGCTGAGGCTTGGCTCTCAATGTAATCTTATTGAAAGACAGGGGGACCTTTAAGTGGTGAGGCCTAGTGGGAGGAGACTGGGTCAGGACTATCCCTGTAAAGGGATCAATGCTCATCTCTTGAAGCTTGTTAGGTCTTCAAAGAGTGTATTCATTTCCATGAGAACTGCATGTTACAAAACAGTGAGCCTGGCTCTTTCCCATTCTCTGGCTTCCTCTCTCACCATGTGACCCACTGACTGACCAATCATCCTCTCCCTAGTCCCTCTCATGCTATCATCACATGATGCCATCTGCCATGAGGTCCTCACCAGGAGCTCTAGCTGGTACCATCCTCTCAGACCTCCTATTTTGACTGGGTCAAAATAAACCTCTTTTCTTTATAACGAACTCAGCCATAAGTATTATGTTATAGCAACACGAAACAGACTAGGATAGATGAGGAAGCCAGGGGACTCTAGCAGAGAATAAGACACAGCAGGTTTCTGTAAGTCACTCGCTTCCCAGGCCCTATGCCAACCCTATCAATCTCTTTGCTGGACACATGTCAAGGCACTTGGATGGGAATGAGATCAGAGAAATTTGGTGGAACAGTTTAAAGAGAAAAAAAATATAAGTACCTATGTTTTGCAACACACAATTCAAAACAACATGTAAGATGCAAAAACAAAAAGGAGTGTGATGAGAAAGTGTTGCCTGAACTTGCTCCAGAGGAATTCATGTTAACTAAGAGGCATTAAGTGTATTCAATCCCTCTCTCAGCACAGAGCTCTGATTATTTGGCCCAACCAGGACTGAATACATAAAAACATTTATAAACTTGAACTATTAGATTTTTTGACTTTTCATCATAGGCCTGTTTAAGTAATTCAAAGATGTTCTTTGTTACACAGTTTTGATCGAATGCAAGAGGCTTTAGTCACTTCCTCAGAAACAGACCTAAGCTATAAATACTAACTCACCAACACAGTCAACCACTTACAAAAAGGCTCGCTGACAAGTTTAATTTAAAAACAAGAGCACATTATTAAACTGAAAAGCAAGCCATAAAAAAACCCAAACCCATGCAAACCACATTTCTAGAAGAAAAACCCTTAGTGTAATGGCAAGAATAATTACAAATAGCTTTTTATTTAACTCACAAACCTTTCCTATATAGAGATTACAAAAGAAAACAAAATTCAGCCTATATTTGTATCCATTTAATAAAACAAACTCTTAACATCCTTCCCATAACCTCAGGCTCCAAATTGTAAGAAAATCCTCCAAATTGTTAAATAAGTGACCTCTATGGATCCTTTTAAGATGGAGAAGATTTTTATCACTATTGCTTATTTTCTAAATGCTTTTGATATTCTAAAGTATAACCATCAAAACTGACAGTAACAAGTTAAAATATCATTAGGAGGTAAAATTATTGTTTATTATAATGATGTCATATTCATGCTTCAAAAACTAGAACCCAAAGCCTCCTTTCAGATATGACTTAAGTGTTCAAAGCAGGCCAAACAAGGCTTGCCATTTATTTTGGAAAATAAAATTTTACTGGAACATATCCACATCTGTGCATCTACATATTTTCCATAGCTGCTTTTTGTAAGACACAACAACAGAATTAATAGCAACAGAGACTGCAAGATCCAACAAAGCAAAAACAGTTTGTTATCTGGCCCTTTAAAAAAAAAAAAAAAAAGTCTGATTCTCTCCCATCTAAAGGAAACAGATAATTTAGGAGACTGTCTTGAAACAAGAAAAAATAATCCTGGTTTAGTAATATGGCTGGATCACTACCTATTTTTTAACCTTTGTTTTTGTTAGGTTCCATGGAGTTATGTCCGACTCATAGCAACCCTCATAGAGGTTTCAATGGCTGATTGTTTCAGGATTGTTTCTGGAGGGGAAGTGGACTGCTGCATCCTTCTCCCATTACTAATTTTTGTTTTTTGGTTTTTTTTTTTTTTTTTTGGTACTAGGGATTGAACTCAGGGCCTCAGGCTTCCCTGCTTTGCAAGTGCTGTACCACTAAGCTGCACCCCCAGCCCTTCTTTTTTTGTTTGCTTTTTTTTTTTTTTTTTTTTTTTTTTTTTTTTTTTACTTTTTTGAGACAGGGTCTTGCTAAATTATGCAGACTGCCTCTGGTCCCGAACTTGCAATCCTCCTGCCTCTGCCTCCTGAATCACTGGGATTACAGGTATGCGCCACAGTGCCCAGCTTCTGGTTTAATTTTTAACTGATGTAATTTTTTTCATTTATGATACACTCGTTGCTAATATTCATTAGGATCTTCTATACCAGATAATATTCTCAGGGCTTTATCTTTAGTAATATGAACAACAAATTAGTTCATTTAATTCTGACAAAAGCCCTGTGAGGTCCTGAGGAGGAAGGGCACATGCAGGTAATTTCCAGAAGCAACTGAACAACAGTGCTAAGTTCTGATTTCTTATTCTAGAGCAATGCCTTTTGATGTCCTGATTTAATGCAGTTGTAAGCCTGAACTAATATGACGTGTTATTGTTATGTGCTGTCAGGTCAGGTCTCAATCATAGCAGCCCTATGTACAACAGAATGAAACACTACTTGACACCGTGCCATGCCCAGCACTTTTGTCAGTGCTTCTCTGCTGTTCATAGGGTTTTCAGTGATTGGTTGCTTTGGAAGTGGGCTGCCAGAGCCTTCTCCCAAGCCTATAGCACCCGGTATTTCCAGGCAGTCTCCCATCTGAGGACTAACCAGGCTGCTTAGCTTCCAAGATCAGACAAGATCAGAGGCCAGGGTGGTACAGTTGTAGACCTAATCTGACATAACAAACACTTAATTGGCTACATCTAATTAACATGAAAAAAACTGTAAGGGCAATAAATTATTATTCCCATTTTGCAAATGAAGAAATTGAAGTAGAGCGGTTAAATAACTTGTCCAAGGTTAAATGGTGGCAAAGTCAGGAAGAAACAAGGCAATGTCGCCACAAGTCCATATTGTTAATTTCTATGTTATGATGATATTAATTTTAAAATTATGAAAGTTATACAAAATAAAAGCAAATCTCAAAAAGATTGTCAGTTGTAAATGAGAGGTAAATACCTCCTCTCACAATTTAGCATAAGACACCTAAAATAAGAATATAAATGGACTTCCATAGACTTTTAAGTTTCTTCTGACTCTAATATTAGAGCTAACCCTGGGATATTGGGAATCTAAAAGCCCATCATATTCTTTATTGCATAAGTAATCAAAGAATTAGCTTACTGACGAACATCTACCTATCTTTTCCTTGGTATGTCAGGCATCACCAGGAAATTCAAGTCCTTCAGGGTGAAATTTATGAGACTTTAAATCTTCCAACCTGGTTCCCATCTAGTCTCATCCTCTCCCATCAAGTTTCCATCTGGGAAGAGGCTAAGGGTCTCCAGAAGTTGTGGAGACTGTTTTCGTGGCCTGGTAAGAAGAGCTCCTCAACTACCTGTCACATGTGCAGGAAGAAGTCCCCTTGCTGAACCATCCCCATACCACTTCTTCATATTCTCTAGGATTTACAGGAAAAAAATGTGTGACCTCCATGTGACCCAGTGCCCTTTTATACTGAAGACAGGTTGATGTGGCACTGAATATACAGGGAGAAATATTCTACTAAGCTTCTCACCACTGATTCATGTGCAGACAGAGATGTCTCAATCCTCTTTCTAGTCAGGCTAGTCTCTAACTGATTTTCAGTGTCTGCAGAATAAAGTTCAAACTCTTGGGTGTAAATCCCAGGTCTGCTGCTCCAGGCTCATTTCTGTTTTTGGTTTTTCATGCACCCAGAATGGCCTGCTTTTTCTACAACGTCATCTCTGCTCCTCCTTCAGAGGCTACATTCATTCTGTACTCTGGATTAAACATTATTTCCTCCTCCATCGACATCACATTCAGTGTGTAAGCCACATCTCTGTGCTAAATACTGTGGGGTGTAATAGGTATTTCCTGCCTACAGGATCCTCACGATCTCTCAGGAGAAACACGTAACAGAAGAGACGAAACTAAAGCTGAACATGAAAGGTTCAAGGCATTACAGGCTCCTAACTAGCAAATCTAGAAAGACATTAGCTGTCACTGAATTAAACCTTGAAGAAAGGGGGAGCCTAATTGAATGGTTGAGTTTATAAAATTGTGAGAGTGCAATATAGAACAGGGGTTTGTTAGACTTCAAAGACCTGGTTCCAAAATCCTAGAGCCCTTTGGCTAGAACTGTGTTTGCAGGAATTAAGAACAAGTGCATCAGGCTGGTGCCTAACCATGTTCAAGCTGTACTGGTAATCAGTTCTTAAGTCTTGCCCAAATCATGAAACCTATCCATACCATGTCCAGGTATGGTCTTCCTTGCTCTCACCCGTAACAGTGTTTGCTCTTCCCATACCCATTCATTGAGACATTTGAATCACACATTTATTTCTACTGCTTAAATACCCCAACCTGTACTTTTCTCAGGATGTCCTTGCCATCAAATCATATAGTGTCTTAGCCTTTTCAAATTTTAGGTTCAGGGTACCTGACCAGTAGTGCTAAACTGAGCTTGGGCTGTACGGCAAGTTACGTGGGGGCTCCGCCAACCAATGAATGTTTGACTTCAACAAAGCTTTGTTTTCTGCCTAATCCAGCAACTTCTGCGAGCTGATCAAAAACTAATTTCTTAGGTGGGACAGTCAGAAAAAAGCCAATGGCCAGAGCTAGTGATCAAATTGAGTGGTATAAGAAAGTGATGGTTCTTAGCCAAAAACAATAAATAGACATTAAACTCTCAAGGAATTACATGTTACAGTAGCATATTTGCAAACCTGATGATGGATGACGGGCTTGGGCTTTATCTCTCATGTTTTTAAAGGTCTTACTGTACAGTTTTTTTTGTGCATTCCCACATTACCAAGTACTATACTATACATACTAGTAGATCTGATGTCCCAAAGTCCTCAGTGAATACACTTTCTTTGGTTTCCAGTTCCCTTCCTTCCAGTACTGGGTAGTCAACCCAGGCTCCTGTACATGCTAGGAAAGGGCTCTACCACTGGGCTGCACCCCCAGTCCTTTTTTAATTTGTTATTTTGAGACAGGGTCGCACTAAGTTGCACAGGCTGCCTTTCACTTCAAACTTATGATCCTCTTGCCTCAGTCTCCTGAGTGGTTGTGATTACAGGCATGCGCCACACTAATGGACCTTCTTTCCGTGTCAACGTAAAAATCCACAGAATCAGTTCCCCCCACAGCTCCAAAATTTTAGTATTTGCCATGCCTATTGACACATTACATCAAACAGGGCCCACATGTTTTAAAATCAGCATATTGCTCTGCCATCGTATTTGGAGTATTCAATAATGGCTTATTCCCCTTGCCAATGCTGGCAAATCATTTTCTATTTTTCACAGAAGGATTCTACTTCAAGGGTTCTGAGCAGTCTGGGAATTCAAATATTGTTCTTTTGAAAGTCCTGACTGAATTGACTGAAATGATTAAAGACTGTTGTTATGATTTGAATCTAAAATGTCCCCCTAAGGTCATGTGTTTGAATGTTTGGTCCCCAGTTGGTGGCACTGTGCTCGGAGTCTATGGAACTTTGGGAGGTGGGTCACTGGGCAAGGGGGCGACTTTGGAAGTTTTATATGAGCCCCTGATTCTGGTAAGCTCTCTCTGATTGCCAAGACGGGAGGCTCTATACCACAGTTGGGGTCGCCTGCTCCACTGCCATGCCTTCCCTGCTGTCAGGCTTAACCTGCCTCTATGAACTGAAATCCGCTGGAAGCCCCAATAAGTCATTCCTCCTCTAGGTTTGTTTCTGTTGAGTTCTCTGCCACAGTGATTAAAAAGCTGACTAACACACAACAGTTCTATATAAAAACAAACATACATAGCTATATGCTGTATGGCACAGGATGTGGATGGCAGGCAGATAAACGTGGTTCAGATTTGGAGTATATCAATTTTTGTGGCAAATAGTTTAAAACTTTATTTTAGGCTGGGGTGTGGTTCAGTGTTAGAATGCTTGGTTGGCATTCCTGAGGCTCTGAGTTCTATCCCCAGAACAAATAAACAAACAAACAAACCATTTTATATGAAACCATTATGGACCTCTAGTGTAAATTGTACATAATAATGTATCAAAACTTGATATGAAAACCATTATGGACTACATAATGTAAAATTTACTAACGATTTTTAAGAATTGATATGCAAAATATTATACACTATGATCTGACAGTGGATTTCAATTAAGGCAAGAAGATTAGATGTTCTCATTTGCACACTTCTTGGAACATCATGGTAGTCTGGTAAAATCAGATTGCTGACATAGCCATCATGACCTCAAAGAGAAAAATATTTTATCAGTGTTCTGAAATATATTGTATCCCTATTAAAAACGTAAGAGAACTGATCTCACTACACCCAAAATGGTTCCACCTATACCCAAGAAATCCTGTAGAATCAAGTACTTCTACCAATTCATTAACTAATGTGTTACTGTAAATAGTGTCCAAAAATATGAAATTAAATCACTCTGGTCCCACAAGCACTGTGAAATTTTTATAGCTAAAAGTTTGAATTTAAAAAAAAAAAGACTCCAGCCCAATGGTGTCTAACACTTTATCATCCCAATATTGTTGTTGTTATTGCTGTTAGGTGCCATCGAGTTGGTGTCCAACTCATAGTGACCCTATGCACAACAAACGAAAACACTATTGTTAGCCTTCTGCTATTCTTAGGGTTTTCAATGGCTGATTGTTTTTTGGGGGTCGGCTGCCAGATCCTTCTCCTAAGCCTACAGCACCTGGTGTTCCCCGGCAGTTGGTCTCCCATCCAAGTGCTAACCGGGTCTGACCCTGCTTAGCTTCTGAGATCTGACAGGATTAGTTGCCACAGTAGAACGGCTGCAGGCATCATCCCAACAGAACTCCACAAATCCACAGATCCCAATAAGGTCATCATAGGTCTAGAAACAGTAAAGACTCTTCCTCATTGTTGTTGTTGTTTGGTGTGTTGTTTTTGTTTGTTGGTTGTCTTATTTTGCCACCCTGAGAACTGAACCAAAGGCCTCACCCATGCTTTGCAAACACTCTGCCACTGAGCTGCACCTCCAGCCCATTTTTTATTTTTTTTAATTGAGACAAGATCTTACTAAGTTATACAAGCTGCCTCTGGCCTCAAATCTTTGATCTTACTGCTTCTACCTCCCAAGTCCCTGAGATCACAGGCATGTGCCACCACACCCACTTGTATCTGTGGGATCCACATCTTTGGATTCAATCAATCTTGGATCAATAATATTTTTAAAAAATATGTTGCCTTGCTGCAGACATGTACTATACAGTCAGGTCTATAATGACTGCATCTGTATTGAACACCTACATACTTTTTTTTCCTTACCATTGTCCCTTAAATAATACTACATAACAACTACTCCCATAGCATTTATATTATATTAGGCACTATAAGAAACATAGAAGAATATGTAAGGATGTGCATACATTACATGCAAATACTACACCATATAAGGGACCAAGCATCCATGGATTTTGGTTGTTGGGGTGGATGGGTCCTGAAACCAATTCTTCTCATATACCAGAGGATAACTATACTTATAAATTAATGTTTTTAGTAATAAGAAACTTAAAAATAAGTATCTATAAAAATTGAGAACTTTAATTGTTTTTGTGTCATTAATGAATCCAATTTCTGTCCATAATGGTATTTCTGAACAAAAACTACCCTGCCTATGTGAATAGGTATCTTCCATAGTTTGCTAACAGCAGGCAGAGTCAGCTGTCTTCAAATACAATCACAGAACTAGTCTTGGCTATACAAGAAGCATTCAAGTGAGGGACAAAGAAGTTTTTTTCTTTGACTAAGTGCTTATCATGTGCAAAGCCTGGCATTTAACACACACACACACACACACACACACACACACACACACACACACACACAAAAAACACCTTGATGAATTCTAGCTTGGGGGGATGAGGAGGAAATTCAATGGTGTTATGTTTTAATTATTAAGAACGTGAGAGTTCTTGTTTAAAATATGTATTCCGTACCTACCGCTGGGCTGAGCTACATATTGTAGGGGATATAAAATTAATAAGCTGCAATATCTTTCTGGGGAAAACAGCTTATAGTCCAGTAGGAGAGAAAAGAGATTTATTAATGAGCTGCAATATAATCTAACACAATATAATGGCAGATGTCACATGAGATGGACAGTTGAAATGCCAGGTAAACCAAAACCAAAAGGGAACGACAACTCACAGTTAAGGGTAGTTGTGAGGGTTATGTGAGAAGGAAGGAAGATTAAGATGAAAGCCTGAAAAACATACAGAATTTTTTCAGGCTTGTTGTTAGGTGCCATTGAACTGGTATCTGACTCATAGTGACCCTATGTTCAACAGGCAAAATACTATTGTTAGCGCTTCTCTGCTATTCATAGGGTTTTCAATGGCGGATTGATTTGGGGGAGTGGGTTGCAGGGTCCTTCTCCCAAGCCTATAGCACCTGGTGTTCCCAGGCGGTGTCCCATCCAAGTACTAACCAGGCCCAAAGCTGCTTAGCTTCCAAGATCTGATGGGATCAGATGCCACAGGGCTATAGCTGCAGGCTTTTTTCAGGCTAAGGAGGAAATAAGAAGAGAATTCCAGACACAGGAAACAGAAGTGCAGAGCCGAAGTAGGGAGTGTTCAAGGAATGGCAATGACTTCAACTAGCTAAAATTTAAGATACTTGGTGGGGTAGTGAGAGAAGAGGCTAGAGGGATTCCACTGAGCTAAACCCTGAAGACACTTGACAAACAGCAGTAAGCAGACTGGACCACATTCTGTAAGTAACTCAAGCCTTCAAGATTTTCTGGGCCAGGCAGTGGTCTGGTCATAACTGGGTTTTCCACAGGGTAATATGGATGCCTGAGAGCACTTGGAGAGACGAGGAGACCACCTGTTCATCCTAATTCAGAAATCAAAGGATTTCAAAGGAAGGTATGGATACTGCTTATGTTCTGGGAGGAAAGAATATCACTCAGTGACTGAAAACATGGAGGAAGTAGAAGAGAACGCAAAGATGACGCCAAAAACCGGAACCTCAATGTCTAAGGAAAAGGAAGGTGCCACTAACAGAAATACAAGTCAGCTGGAGGGACTAGAGCTGGGAGACAGATGACAGAATGAATCTCATTCCAACAGGCGCCATTTGCTATACCCGCAGGATACCACTGTAGACCAGGGGCTCCAACAACAAAAGTGCACAACAGTGAGAAAATCTTTGAGAAATAAAATGTGTGGGATGTAGCAAGGAGAGCTGGTGAAAACAGGTGGCAAAGTCATGTTCATAGAGGAAGATTCAGGCTCAGCATCTGAAGGAGGAGAGAGCATCAGAGAAGTGTGGAACACAAAAGCCAGACTGTAGGGGCCAGGAGTGGGTAACACAGAGGGTGCCCCCAAACTGCATACACATTTTAAGAAGGAAAAAGCTCTATTAAAATTGTAATACTCAGTACATACTGATAACCAAAGATAAATGCAAGTCACGTTTGACTGCTGCCATTACAAGAGGTGCCCAAAGTGGTTACCATTGCAGAAGCAGCAGCACTTGCTGTGCGAGGCCTCCTGGATCTTCCCTTGTGCACATCACACACTCTACCATGCATCTCAAACTTATTGCGAATGTGTGTGATTGTTAGGCATGTTGGCCTACTAGTGCGTCCACTGTCATACTTCCACAATGCTCCCAGATTTCAAATACCAATTGAAAATGGTCTTGTACTCCTTGAATGACAACCACACTTCTGCCATTTTCTTTGACTGTCCTGCCTGTTGCATGGTGGTGCTAGCATTCATTTGATTAATGCCATCTTTCAAGCAAACCTCATACTACACATCGCTATAATAATCCGACTTCAAAAAAAAATACATAGACAGCATCTCTTTAAATGTATATTCATTTTTTGACACCCAGGTATTAAGGATGTAGAAAGGGAACATGGGAGGGAAACAAGAAAGGGTAACAAGTGGACATGATCAAAGTACAGTATATACATGTATGAAAACATCATAATGAAACTCATTAGTTTGAATAATAAAAATACACTTAAAAAAAAAAAAGGAACAAGTAAGCCAGGCATGGCAGCACACACCTGTAATTCCAGCATTTGAGAGGCTGAAGCACAAGGATCAATGGAAGTTCCAGGCCAACAAATTCCAGGCCAACCTGTCCTACACAGTGAGATCCTATCTCAAAAATAAAATAAAATAAAATAAGAAAAGATAAAAGGAGTAAAGAAGTAAAGGCAATGAATGCATTTCCCTGTTTATTTATTTTTATTTATTTATTTATATATTTATTTACTTTTTTTTTTTTTTTTTTTTTTTTTTTTTTTTTTTTTTTTTTTTTGCAGTACTGGGGGCTGATCCCAGGGCCTCGCACTTGCATGCTTTGTAAGTGCTGGACCATTGAGCTGCACCTTCAGTCCATTATTTTTTACTTTTTGAGACAGACTCTTGCTAAACTACGGAGACTTCCTCTTGTCTAGAACTTGCAATCCTCCTGCCTCTTCCTCTGCCTCCCGAGTCACTGGAATAACAGGTGTGTGCCACTGCACCTGGCTTATTTAATAAATTTGATTAGCAGGAAGAGAGAAAAGATGGGATACTGGGGACACAGGCAAGGGCACCAATGAGTTGTTAGTGATTTGAGTAGGAAAGAGGATATACTGAATGTTTTTATGCAGAGAAAAGAAAAAATGGTGGAGAGGATATTAAACACCTGGAACAGGAAGGAAATTGAGAACTTGGAGGCAAAGAAACAGTGACAAATGACACAGAGAAATACATTGAGGTTAAAAAAAGAAAGTGAAGCTCTAGAAGCAAGGTGACCAGATGCCAGATCTCTTTTAGTGGCCCACAGTGTTTCCCAATATGTGATTCAAACATGTTGAGACTTCACATAGAAAACCAGATATTTTATTTTCCTAGAGAAAACATTAGCCAGAGAAGCCCTAGGCTCAAGTGCCCACTAGCCAACTATCACTGCTGCCCATCGCCTCCCCTCCACACGGCAGGACTATGCAGTGTACACAGGCCCCTGCCTGCTGCCTTGTTCATTTCAGTAATCTCAATGGCCCTTGTGGGCATTTGACTTTGTGACCCCTGTCCTGGATCTTTTCTATAAAAGGAGGAGATGGCACCATCCTTAGACAGTAAGTGGGGACTATAGGCTAGGACTTGAAAATTGTGAGAAAATAAAAATGTAATAGCCATTGAAGAAAATGGGTTAGGAAGTCAATAGATGAAAAATCAAAGGACTGCTGTCTACTCTGCTGTGGATGAAAAAATCCGTTGTAGTTGATTTCTAGAAGTTGAACGGCAAGGAGATGAAGGTACATTAAACGTAAATTTTTTTGCATGACCAACTTTCCCCTTCTGCGCTAATTATACTTTCACTTTCCTCCCAAAGCCTCCCAATCCATCTCCCACCTAGCCTTTGATGTGTGTGTCATCTAATATTTTTATACAGATAATATTTCCAAGTTCCTGCCAGAAACATTCCAGGGAGTCTCGTCTTATCTTGCCATCCAGGTCCCTCCCTGCCTCCTCCTAATCTTTGCTCTCATGACATCTCCTCTTCCTTCTCTTGGGCCACCAACCCCTTTGACCTCCTCATGAGAGCCAGAGTCTTTCTATGTAGCCCAGGCTGGCCTCGAACTCCTGATCTAGCCTCAGCCTCCCAAGCAATGGTATTACAGGGCTGCACCACCACACCCAGCACCAACAGATTTTCCTTAAAAAAAAAAAAAAATAATAATAACAAAAGCAGGCTTAGTAAATTACAATGAAATAAATTCAGAGCTATTATTTTTGCAAAATGAACAAAGTAATCTTTTCTGTTTTGTTGTTTGGTGCCAGGAATTGAACCCAGGGTCTCTTGAACATTAAGCACATGCTTCCCTACTAGGCCACACTCCAGCCTCCAAGTGAATGCTTAGGGAGACGCATAAGGAGATTATTCTTAAACTACACACTTGACGTTCAAACATTCTTAAATAGGATTCTGGAGGTAAAAAAATAAACTCATTCTGTTTTTTTATATGCAGAGAGGGCTATATACATTATCTCGTTTGTTTTTTTGGGGTTTTTTTTTTGGTTTTTTGGGGTTTTTTTTTTTGTGTGTGTGTGTGGTACTGGGGATTGAACCCAAGGTCTCGCGCTTGCATGCTTTGCAAGTGTTGGACCACTGAGCTGCCACCTCCAGCCCATTTTTTTTTTTTTTACTTTTTTGAGACTGGGTTTCGGTAAATTACACAGACTGCCTCTGGTCTTGAATTTGCCATCCTCATACTCTGCCTCCCAAGCCCCTGGGATTACAGGAGTGTGCCACCGTGCCTGGCTCAAGTTTTGAAGAAGAAAGGAGAGCCAAGCTCAAAGTGTAATAAGTTTTCAATGTCTCAGACAGCAAATGCAAGTACAATGGGAAAGAATCCAGTGTTCATGATTGGCTTGCCAGGGCCTCAACCTTTGGGGTCTGCATATGCCACAAGTCCCCTTAATGTCTGTTTGGTACCCTTAATATCTTAAAAATACTTACACAAAATACAAATGCAGAGAGCTCTCCAAAGCCACACCCAACAGGCAGCCTAGAAGCTCTGGGAGAGATATAAAGAGTGTTAGTGCCACAAGGGAGCCAGAATCTTAACCTCTCATGCTTGAGCTATTTGCTTTTACAATGAGAAGGTACTCACAATTTGTTCTTTTACTTTTATATTAAACTTTTTTTAAAATGAAACTAAAGGAACCTTTTAATAGTCAAAGAAATGTAAATTAGCAAAAGACCCTTCAAGTACTAAAAAGTGCGGTGTAAACTGTACAGTCCTAATCCAAAGATCTAAAATCCAAAATGCTCTGGAAAAAGTTTCAGGTTAGGGATGCTCAACCTAAAGTCTATGCAAATATTCCCAAAATTAAAAAACTCTCAAATCTAAAAGACTTCTGATCCCAAGCATTTTGGGTGAAAGATTTTTAACCTGCAATACACACTTGTAAATGCACAGGAAAAGAGGAAGCCTAACAATGTTCTTTCTTCTTTAAGTACATGTCCATGGCACAAAATTTACAAAGGACTTGATCTAAAAATTAAGTCTCCTTACTGTCCCTAATTTTCCAGATACCCATTCCTGTCCACAGAATCAACTACCTATTAAGAGTTTCTTGGGTGTCCTTCCAGAGAGCCTATCAAATCATGAGTTGAGTGTATAAATCAATATACTTTACTGAAGGGCAGTATAGCAGTATAGAGTAACATTTTAAACAGCACTTCTTCTAACCTAAAAACACTACTTACAGAATTCTACAAAAGTGATTTATGTACCTAGATGCTTACTACACCATTTTAGAGACAATGATTAGCGAGAAACCATCTATATATAAATTAGTATATCCATCCGATGGGACACTGTGTTATAATTTATGTTATAAAACATAAGATAGTTACATATAAAAAATGGAAAGGTGTTTCATGACACATTTAGGGAGGGAAAAAAGAAGCTGTTAGAGTAACTGCATGACAGCATTCTTATAAATCAACAAAAATATCAGGATATATATGTGTCTAAGAACATTGTATGTCTGGGAGGATATCCAAACAATGTTTAATTTGCGTTAATTATAAATTAGAAATGAGAGGTTGGGAAAAGATGAGGGAAGAGTTCCATTTTTTAATGTTAAGATAGTATTTCAATGTTACAATGAGCTTTGGTAGCTAAGAGTCAGGTCCAACTCATAGCAACCCTATGTACAACAGAACAAAACACTCCCCAACACTGTCCCATGCCTGGCACTACATCAGTGCTTCTCTGCTATTCACAGAGTTTTCAATGGCTGATTGTTTTGGGAGTGGGCTGCCAGGTCCTTCTCCCATTTGTGTGGTGCTGGGGATTGAACCCATGGCCTCAGAGAGTACAGAGTAACACTTTACCAACTGAGTATGTAAGTTATTTAAAACAGTAAGCTATGGCAGAGATAACCTTGAGGATGTCCCAGAAGCCCAGGCCTGAAGGAATACAGTATAGTGAAAGATGAAGAGAACCAAGTTTTCATGGGTTAGAAATTGGAGCACAGCATGGCTCAGCTGACTCCCTGCTCCAGGTTTCACAAAGCATAAATCATGTCTTCAGGGCTGCGCTCCCTTCTGAAGGCCCTGGGGATGAATTCATTTCCAAGCTCATTCATGTTGTTGGCAGAATAAACATGTGACTGTAGGACTGGAGTCCCTTTTCCTCATGGGCTGTAGGCTAGGGACTGTTCTCAACTTCAAGAGATCACCTGTATTTCTTGACTCAGGGCAACCTCCAAAGTCAGAAATGATGGGTTATGCTCCTTTTCACTTCCAGACTCTTCCCTTCTGCCTCCCTCTTATGTCATATCTGAGTCTTCTGCTTTTAAAAGCTTATGTAATCACTCACACAGGGCCCACCTTGATGAATATCTGTATCTTAATGCCGCTAATTCGTAGCCTTAATTCCACCTGGAAAGCCCCTTCATAACAGTACCCAGATTAGGGTTTTACCGGACAAACAGAAGACAAAAGGTCTGGAGGGACATCTTCAGGATCATGCCTATTGTGTTAGTTAGTGTTTTGTCACTGTAACAAATTACCTACTACAGATTACTTAAAAAGTAAAGAGATTTGCTAGGCTCACAGTTTTGGAGGCTTCATGACAGATGGCAGAGCAGAAGTAGGAGGAAGGATTACATCTTGAAACAAGAAGCAGAGAGTGGGTCCACGTTCATGCTTTTGTAACATCCTTCTCACCAGAACTCAAGATGTGCACCAGAAATACCTTAATCTCATTTGAAAGCACACCTGCACATGATTAAAAGACCTCCCACTAACACCTACCTTCTAAAGGTTCCAGCACCTCCCAGTATTGCTACTTTGGGAAACAAGCTTCCAAAACATGTATTCTTGAGAGACAAACCAAGTCCAAATCATTGTACCTACCAAATCTGTTGACACTCTGAGGTGGGGGAAAAAATATGGGCCTAAGTATTCCAGTCTTCCTGGAAGTGGTTTTTCAGAGCAAAGTCATGAACTGACACTGCTTTTTTATGAGTTATTTTGAGTTAACCTGCAAATGACTCTGCTAAATAAATATTTTAACCATCCTTATAATCAGAAACATTGGCTCAGAAGTTAAATAACTTGCCCAAGGACATAAGAGCTGGAAATGGGAGAATCAGAATCAAACCCAGTTTTAGCAATCTAAAACAGTCCATTTCCTTTAATATTTCTGAAAGCAGGACAAAATCACAACTTAAAAAAAGAGTAACTTAGTAGTAATAGGGGTGAGGAAAAATGATATTTGAAATGGCTAATGTAACTGTGTAAATTCAAGGTCAAGGAAAAAATAAAATCAAGGGCAATTAACATATGAAGGATATACTGAGGTCAATAAATCAGCTGGGTCCAAAGAAATCTCAGTAATTTTTGTTAGAGGGATGGGGAAGACAACTTTTATCATCAGCAGTCTCAATGATTTTAAAAGCTACAAAGCAGCCATACAATGTGATATTAGTCTTGCTATAACACTAAGTAGGCTACAAAATACTCTGTGTATTACACACGCAAGTGAGTGCATGGGCGGGTGCATGTGCATGTATTTTCACATACAACCATTTCATTTATTTCTTTTATTCAACAAATATTTATGGAGTCTGTCCTATGTGCCAGACACTTGTCTAGTTGCTGAGGACATAGAAACAAACAAAACAAAGTCTCTGCCTAGAAACAGCATGTAAGTCAATAAACAAGTGACAGTGACAATACCAGGGAGAAAATAAAGCAGAGTAAGGAAAAAGGAAGTGCAAAAAAAGGAGGGCTGTTATTTTTACAAGCTAGCCAGAGAAAGTTGTGAAGGAAACGAGGGAGCTACACAAGTCTCTAGAGGAAGGCATGCTAAGCAGAAGGTATGTTGTTGTTGTTGTTGTTGTTGTTGTTGTTAGGTGCCGTCGAGTCGGTATCCGACTC